>BMAO01005502.1:0-18464 GCA_019973975.1 Trichonephila clavata
AAATCTTTTGATCTTTATTTTGAATGCGTTATTTTATGTTTCTTTAGTTTTTATACACTCTGCATGCTAAAATATAACATTGATATTTACTCGGAACTTAATTTGGTAATGCATATATAATTCTCATAGATGTGTGATTTCTGTTCTCAATTTTTAACGAGAAAAATTTTAATTTTCCTTTAAAAATATCTTATGATTATTTGGATTAACATTCTATTGCTGTGAATGAATATTTTATTGCGATGTCTATATTTTAAAGTAAATGATGCGATTTTTATACAAAAAAGTGTTTAAACCAGAATACCTCCGATTTTTATGTTGGGGAACGAGAACTATATTAGGAAACTGTTTCTTCTTAAGTTCTTAAGGAAACTGTTATTCTAAGTTTCCCAAGTATTAATTATTTTATTTAATCATCAATTAATGTTTTATTCATTTATTAGGAGCATTAATGATTAGTAAAATTTATGTATAACTTTTTTTTGGCAATATCCTAGTTTCTTCAGCAATATTGTTATGTTTGTGATGATTATAATTTATTGAAAACGGTTTAAAAATTTAGTTATTTCAGTATTGAAGAGCAATATACAAATATATGAAGATAATATTAAAAAAAAATTGTAAAAATGTATAAGCTTTTATGTAAGAAAAATTTACATGCTAAAGGGCATTTTTATCTTTTTTAGTTAGCATTACCAATTCTCTGCAGAAAAATCTTTGCATTACTACTGAAGCTATTTTTTGAGCTTAGAATTACATTTCGCACATTTTATCCTAATATTTATTAAGTTTATCTTCCTATTTCTAAAAAAATGTTCCAAGTTTTTTTTTTTTTTTAAATGGATTTTCTGTATGGATTTGTGGAAGTATTTTTGTATTTTTAATCCTTAGGCTTAAATCAGTTTCTTTTTAATTTCGAAAAACCAAATTTTACCTAATTTATTCAATATGGATTTCTATTTAATTAAACATTGCTTTTTTAATTCTAAATAGTAAATTGTTTGGAAAAATCCTTTTTTTTTTTTTTTTAAATTTGTATTTTTGCTGTTTTTTATAATTTTAGTTTTTTTTGTTGGCAAATATCAGTTTATCTCTTGAAAATGTCCAGTCCATGAAATATATTATTTTGTTGTTGAGTTGAAGGAAACCAATTTAATTTTTACTAGCGCACTGAAAAATATCAAATTTAAATGTACTATTCAACAAAATTACAGCATTTGTGTTCCAGAAATCATCGTATTAAATTACGCATTTCTTTGTTTTCTTACAGGAATACACATTCTCCTCGACGAAATCTTCTGAAAGAGTAATGCAGCATCCTGGGTTGAATCATATTCAGAACAAATTCAGCCTGAATCCAAATTTTAATTTAAACTCTTTCTAAGAGGGAAATTCGCAGTTGGTTCAAGCGCCAAGCACATCACCGAATGCACATGTACAGTTATCTCCTGTAGTAAGATCTCCTAATTCATCGCCAAATGCTGACCAGTTACTTGTTTCTGGATGTCAGAGTTTATCGACATCTGGGATGGTTTCTTCTTTTTCTGAAATGGGGATACAACCACCAGCTTATTCTTTTATCTCACGGCTCATAGAACCACAAAGATCATCACCAAATGTGCAGTTATCTCCCGCAGTAAGATCTCGTAATTCATCGCCAAAAGCTGACCAGTTACTTTCTTCCGGATCTCAGAGTTTGTCACCAATTGAGATGGATTCTTTTTTTTCTGGAATGAGTTCGTTCGTACAATTGCCAGTTTGTTCTCCTGGCTCACAGCTGGTACAAACACCAAACTCATCACCCATTGCACAGTTATCATCTTCGGTGAGATCTCATAATTCATCGCCAAATGCTGACCAGTTATTTACTTCTGGATCTCAGCGTTCATCGCCACCTAGCATGAATCCTTCTTCATCTGAAATGAAAGTGCCAAATTTGTTCGCACAATCGCCATTTTATCCTTCTGTTCTCTATGCTATTCTTGGAGATCCACCCGCCTATTCAGAAAGTCGACAATGTACTCAAGTGGACGAAAGGAGCACTTATGCTGTTTTGGAAACATATCAACCTCACCAAACTTACCACGAACTGCAAGGGTCAAGAAGTTTCCCTGCTACCGATGCTTTAAGTTGCTTGAACAGTTTAAATTCTGAACAGTTCTATACCTCAGTACTGGATAGTTACCAAGCACAATATCCTCCGGCAAGGGAAGATGGTGGACAATTTAGGCTTGGCCAAGATGGTATTGGCTCGGCAGGTTCTTCTATCAACTCATCTCCAATGATAGATCACGAACAGTATAGTGGAGGTAAATATATTTCGAAATTAAAATCCAACTATTAATTTTTTTTAGATAGTATAGTATAAATGGTTCTGAATTGCTTTTCCAGCTGGGGATTTTTCTTTAAAAGTGTATTTTTAGGTCGTAATTATAGTTTTCACTTAATAACTCTTGGCATATGTGTTTCTTTTGCATTATTATGAAGTTCATTCCGTTAGCAAACTTATCAACAACAACGAATTATTTTTGAGAAATTGAGTTTTAATCTGTACTTTTGCTGAAAATGATTTGAAAAATCATTATTAATTATGAGTTGATTTATTATTTATACATTTTTTTATCCTTAATAAATACTGATCTCTGAGCATACTAGTTGGATTTTTCTTTAAATCTTAAAAAAAAAATGTTCCGAATTTATGCTTTCTTTTTTTAGACACAGGTTGAAAAACAACTTTATACTAGAGTTCTTCATAAATATTTTTTTAAATTATTGAATACTCAAAAATATACAAGTTAGAAATTTACTCATAAATAACATGTATATAGAAATTTCCTGATAATTTATTTTCTTCCAGTTTCTATTGAAATTTATAATGTTCAGTGATAGTGTTTTAAACTTTGAGGAATTAAAATTAAAGTTTTACCAATTCAGTAATGGAGTGAAAATGCCGATAATTTTGTGTAAATACACAAGCATTTTATTTTAAATGCAATTAACGGACAAGCAATTTTTTTCAGTGATAAATGATCGAATGAGCTAATGTAGACTTAAATAAATAATTTACAAAAGTTAATTAACAGTTTCAAAGAGTGGTGGCTTTTACGACTCGTACGGAAAGTGAATTTGTTATCTTATAAAAAAAAACATAATGAGGAAAAAAAAAATATTGTGTTTTTAAAAGCTATGAGAAAGAAAAAAGCTTGATGTAATATTTTAACGTTAAAATGTACATCGCACTTTAAATATTTGAAAAAAAAATTAATTAAGGTATCCGATACCCTGAAATTGTGAATTTTGCCAATAATTGACAATTTTTTTTATGATTTTATATTATATATCATCTTATTAGCTTTATAAAAATACCAAGTTTATTATTTTCCATTCACTAGAGCAAAAACTACAAGTGTTTTAGTAAAAGCAGATGCCATTACTAAAGCAAGATATATTTTAAAACACGTTTTACTCGAAATGTGTTTGTTTGTTTTGAAAATGCTCAAACGGGAACAGTGATTGCTCAAAAAGTTTTGAAAATAATTAACTGATATTTTTTTCGTGTATGTTCTGTACAATAGTAGAAGTGTTTTTAACCTTCTGAATTTTCAATCACTGTTTTTTTAAGCAATTTCATAAAATGACCAAGATGAAGTGCTCTAGTTTTTGTAAAAATTAAAATATCTCTCATCCTGAAGGTCATTTCAAAAATTAATAACATAGCAACACATCATAATTGAAAAATTGTCCATAGAAATTTTGGTACAAAAAGGCCCCGTTTATGTTATTTTTTTGTAAATTTTTACCAATTTCCCCCTCTATTTTAGTAATAAAAATTTCTTTTTATTTTCTTAATTATAGCATATTTTTCTTAAAATGTACTAACCAAATTTAAAAACCACAAAAAAATCCACATATCTACATTTTTTTTTAAAGTTGTCGCAAGTAGTCGGATACCTTAAAACAGAAATGAGAATCCAGATTTTAAGGACTTAATTATTTAACAAAAAGTTTTTCTTTTTAATTATAATTTTTTAAGGAATTGTTATTTTCTTTTCATTATTTATGCACCAAATAAGTATTGATTAAGCACCTGTGTTTGAATATTAGTCATAGAATATCGGATTGAAATTATATTGCTCCTTAAGTATTCCAGGTGTTCTCAGGTACACACGCGGCTGTGTTCATGTAAACATGATCATTCATTCATAATGCTGGCGATAGAGCTGCCATTCAAAGGCTAATCCCTAAAGCCAATTCAGTGCATTTATCAATCTTCAAACAAAACTTTTGTCAGATAATCCTAGGGGTCCGGACACCCCCCAAAGCCCTTGAGTTTTTTTCGATTGATGATAATCCTATAAATATATAACGTAAAATTTAATTGAGTACTTGTAATTAACAATTTATTTTATTAATTAATGCTAATTATTAATTTCATCACTGCGTGGTATAGTTCGTTGGTATTTTTTAATTCACTCCTGGTCCACAGGGAAAATACAAAAGTCTTCAGCCAATAGTAACTCGTTGATTTCGACCTTTCTTGACTTTGTGCGTCTGACCGCTTGAGAGCTATTGTAGTGATTTTGTATATATTTGTGAACTCACAAGTTCAGTTACAGTACTAGGAAAATTCAACTGCAAAGTTGATTCCTGTGTTTACAGCTTGTTTTAAATTCCTGAAATAGAATTTCACAACTATTTTTTTCTTTGATATGGAGGTAAATCTTTTGATCTTTTATTTTTGAATGCGTTATTTTATGTTTCTTTAGTTTTTATACACTCTGCATGCTAAAATATAACATTGATATTTACTCGGAACTTAATTTGGTAATGCATATATAATTCTCATAGATGTGTGATTTCTGTTCTCAATTTTTAACGAGAAAATTTTAATTTTCCTTTAAAAATATCTTATGATTATTTTGGATTAACATTCTATTGCTGTGAATGAATATTTTATTGCGATGTCTATATTTTAAAGTAAATGATGCGATTTTTATACAAAAAAGTGTTTAAACCAGAATACCTCCGATTTTTATGTTGGGGAACGAGAACTATATTAGGAAACTGTTTCTTCTTAAGTTCTTAAGGAAACTGTTATTCTAAGTTTCCCAAGTATTAATTATTTTATTTAATCATCAATTAATGTTTTATTCATTTATTAGGAGCATTAATGATTAGTAAAATTTATGTATAACTTTTTTTTGGCAATATCCTAGTTTCTTCAGCAATATTGTTATGTTTGTGATGATTATAATTTATTGAAAACGGTTTAAAAATTTAGTTATTTCAGTATTGAAGAGCAATATACAAATATATGAAGATAATATTAAAAAAAAATTGTAAAAATGTATAAGCTTTTATGTAAGAAAAATTTACATGCTAAAGGGCATTTTTATCTTTTTTAGTTAGCATTACCAATTCTCTGCAGAAAAATCTTTGCATTACTACTGAAGCTATTTTTTGAGCTTAGAATTTCGCACATTTTATCCTAATATTTATTAAGTTTATCTTCCTATTTCTAAAAAAATGTTCCAAGTTTTTTTTTTTTAAATGGATTTTCTGTATGGATTTGTGGAAGTATTTTTGTATTTTTAATCCTTAGGCTTAAATCAGTTTCTTTTTAATTTCGAAAAACCAAATTTTACCTAATTTATTCAATATGGATTTCTATTTAATTAAACATTGCTTTTTTAATTCTAAATAGTAAATTGTTTGGAAAAATCCTTTTTTTTTTTTTTAAATTTGTATTTTTGCTGTTTTTTATAATTTTAGTTTTTTTTTGGCAAATATTAGTTTATCTCTTGAAAATGTCCAGTCCATGAAATATATTATTTTGTTGTTGAGTTGAAGGAAACCAATTTAATTTTTACTAGCGCACTGAAAAATATCAAATTTAAATGTACTATTCAACAAAATTACAGCATTTGTGTTCCAGAAATCATCGTATTAAATTACGCATTTCTTTGTTTTCTTACAGGAATACACATTCTCCTCGACGAAATCTTCTGAAAGGGTAATGGAGCATCCTTGGTTGAATCATATTCAGAACAAATTCAGCCTGAATCCAAATTTTAATTTAAACTCTTTCTAAGAGGGAAATTCGCAGTTGGTTCAAGCGCCAAGCACATCACCGAATGCACATGTACAGTTATCTCCTGTAGTAAGATCTCCTAATTCATCGCCAAATGCTGACCAGTTACTTGTTTCTGGATGTCAGAGTTTATCGACATCTGGGATGGTTTCTTCTTTTTCTGAAATGGGGATACAACCACCAGCTTATTCTTTTATCTCACGGCTCATAGAACCACAAAGATCATCACCAAATGCACAGTTATCTCCCGCAGTAAGATCTCGTAATTCATCGCCAAAAGCTGAACAGTTACTTTCTTCCGGATCTCAGAGTTTGTCACCAATTGAGATGGATTCTTTTTTTTCTGGAATGAGTTCGTTCGTACAATTGCCAGTTTGTTCTCCTGGCTCACAGCTGGTACAAACACCAAACTCATCACCCATTGCACAGTTATCATCTTCGGTGAGATCTCATAATTCATCGCCAAATGCTGACCAGTTATTTACTTCTGGATCTCAGCGTTCATCGCCGCCTAGCATGAATCCTTCTTCATCTGAAATGAAAGTGCCAAATTTGTTCGCACAATCGCCATTTTATCCTTCTGTTCTCTATGCTATTCTTGGAGATCCACCCGCCTATTCAGAAAGTCGACAATGTACTCAAGTGGACGAAAGGAGCACTTATGCTGTTTTGGAAACATATCAACCTCACCAAACTTACCACGAACTGCAAGGGTCAAGAAGTTTCCCTGCTACCGATGCTTTAAGTTGCTTGAACAGTTTAAATTCTGAACAGTTCTATACCTCAGTACTGGATAGTTACCAAGCACAATATCCTCCGGCAAGGGAAGATGGTGGACAATTTAGGCTTGGCCAAGATGGTATTGGCTCGGCAGGTTCTTCTATCAACTCATCTCCAATGATAGATCACGAACAGAATAGTGGAGGTAAATATATTTTGAAATTAAAATCCAACTATTAATTTTTTTTAGATAGTATAGTATAAATGGTTCTGAATTGCTTTTCCAGCTGGGGATTTTTTCTTTAAAAGTGTATTTTTAGGTCGTAATTATAGTTTTCACTTAATAACTCTTGGCATATGTGTTTCTTTTGCATTATTATGAAGTTCATTCCGTTAGCAAACTTATCAACAACAACGAATTATTTTTGAGAAATTGAGTTTTAATCTGTACTTTTGCTGAAAATGATTTGAAAAATCATTATTAATTATGAGTTGATTTATTATTTATACATTTTTTTATCCTTAATAAATACTGATCTCTGAGCATACTAGTTGGATTTTTCTTTAAATCTTAAAAAAAAAATGTTCCGAATTTATGCTTTCTTTTTTTAGACACAGGTTGAAAAACAACTTTATACTAGAGTTCTTCATAAATATTTTTTTAAATTATTGAATACTCAAAAATATACAAGTTAGAAATTTACTCATAAATAACATGTATATAGAAATTTCCTGATAATTTATTTTCTTCCAGTTTCTATTGAAATTTATAATGTTCAGTGATAGTGTTTTAAACTTTGAGGAATTAAAATTAAAGTTTTACCAATTCAGTAATGGAGTGAAAATGCCGATAATTTTGTGTAAATACACAAGCATTTTATTTTAAATGCAATTAACGGACAAGCAATTTTTTTCAGTGATAAATGATCGAATGAGCTAATGTAGACTTAAATAAATAATTTACAAAAGTTAATTAACAGTTTCAAAGAGTGGTGGCTTTTACGACTCGTACGGAAAGTGAATTTGTTATCTTATAAAAAAAACATAATGAGGAAAAAAAAATATTGTGTTTTTAAAAGCTATGAGAAAGAAAAAAGCTTGATGTAATATTTTAACGTTAAAATGTACATCGCACTTTAAATATTTGAAAAAAAAATTAATTAAGGTATCCGATACCCTGAAATTGTGAATTTTGCCAATAATTGACAATTTTTTTTATGATTTTATATTATATATCATCTTATTAGCTTTATAAAAATACCAAGTTTATTATTTTCCATTCACTAGAGCAAAAACTACAAGTGTTTTAGTAAAAGCAGATGCCATTACTAAAGCAAGATATATTTTAAAACACGTTTTACTCGAAATGTGTTTGTTTGTTTTGAAAATGCTCAAACGGGAACAGTGATTGCTCAAAAAGTTTTGAAAATAATTAACTGATATTTTTTTCGTGTATGTTCTGTACAATAGTAGAAGTGTTTTTAACCTTCTGAATTTTCAATCACTGTTTTTTTTAAGCAATTTCATAAAATGACCAAGATGAAGTGCTCTAGTTTTTGTAAAAATTAAAATATCTCTCATCCTGAAGGTCATTTCAAAAATTAATAACATAGCAACACATCATAATTGAAAAATTGTCCATAGAAATTTTGGTACAAAAAGGCCCCGTTTATGTTATTTTTTTGTAAATTTTTACCAATTTCCCCCCTCTATTTTAGTAATAAAAATTTCTTTTTATTTTCTTAATTATAGCATATTTTTCTTAAAATGTACTAACCAAATTTAAAAACCACAAAAAAATCCACATATCTACATTTTTTTTTAAAGTTGTCGCAAGTAGTCGGATACCTTAAAACAGAAATGAGAATCCAGATTTTAAGGACTTAATTATTTAACAAAAAGTTTTTCTTTTTAATTATAATTTTTTAAGGAATTGTTATTTTCTTTTCATTATTTATGCACCAAATAAGTATTGATTAAGCACCTGTGTTTGAATATTAGTCATAGAATATCTCTCGGATTGAAATTATATTGCTCCTTAAGTATTCCAGGTGTTCTCAGGTACACACGCGGCTGTGTTCATGTAAACATGATCATTCATTCATAATGCTGGCGATAGAGCTGCCATTCAAAGGCTAATCCCTAAAGCCAATTCAGTGCATTTATCAATCTTCAAACAAAACTTTTGTCAGATAATCCTAGGGGTCCGGACACCCCCCAAAGCCCTTGAGTTTTTTTCGATTGATGATAATCCTATAAATATATAACGTAAAATTTAATTGAGTACTTGTAATTAACAATTTATTTTATTAATTAATGCTAATTATTAATTTCATCACTGCGTGGTATAGTTCGTGGGGATTTTTTTGATTCACCCCTGGTCCACAGGGAAAATACAAAAGTCTTCAGCCAATAGTAACTCGTTGATTTCGACCTTTCTTGACTTTGTGCGTCTGACCGCTTGAGAGCTATTGTAGTGATTTTGTATATATTTGTGAACTCACAAGTTCAGTTACAGTACTAGGAAAATTCAACTGCAAAGTTGATTCCTGTGTTTACAGCTTGTTTTAAATTCCTGAAATAGAATTTCACTACTATTTTTTTCTTTGATATGGAGGTAAATCTTTTGATCTTTTATTTTTGAATGCGTTATTTTATGTTTCTTTAGTTTTTATACACTCTGCATGCTAAAATATAACATTGATATTTACTCGGAACTTAATTTGGTAATGCATATATAATTCTCATAGATGTGTGATTTCTGTTCTCAATTTTTAACGAGAAAATTTTAATTTTCCTTTAAAAATATCTTATGATTATTTTGGATTAACATTCTATTGCTGTGAATGAATATTTTATTGCGATGTCTATATTTTAAAGTAAATGATGCGATTTTTATACAAAAAAGTGTTTAAACCAGAATACCTCCGATTTTTATGTTGGGGAACGAGAACTATATTAGGAAACTGTTTCTTCTTAAGTTCTTAAGGAAACTGTTATTCTAAGTTTCCCAAGTATTAATTATTTTATTTAATCATCAATTAATGTTTTATTCATTTATTAGGAGCATTAATGATTAGTAAAATTTATGTATAACTTTTTTTTGGCAATATCCTAGTTTCTTCAGCAATATTGTTATGTTTGTGATGATTATAATTTATTGAAAACGGTTTAAAAATTTAGTTATTTCAGTATTGAAGAGCAATATACAAATATATGAAGATAATATTAAAAAAAAATTGTAAAAATGTATAAGCTTTTATGTAAGAAAAATTTACATGCTAAAGGGCATTTTTATCTTTTTTAGTTAGCATTACCAATTCTCTGCAGAAAAATCTTTGCATTACTACTGAAGCTATTTTTTGAGCTTAGAATTACATTTCGCACATTTTATCCTAATATTTATTAAGTTTATCTTCCTATTTCTAAAAAAATGTTCCAAGTTTTTTTTTTTTTAAATGGATTTTCTGTATGGATTTGTGGAAGTATTTTTGTATTTTTAATCCTTAGGCTTAAATCAGTTTCTTTTTAATTTCGAAAAACCAAATTTTACCTAATTTATTCAATATGGATTTCTATTTAATTAAACATTGCTTTTTTAATTCTAAATAGTAAATTGTTTGGAAAAATCCTTTTTTTTTTTTAAATTTGTATTTTTGCTGTTTTTTATAATTTTAGTTTTTTTTTTGGCAAATATTAGTTTATCTCTTGAAAATGTCCAGTCCATGAAATATATTATTTTGTTGTTGAGTTGAAGGAAACCAATTTAATTTTTACTAGCGCACTGAAAAATATCAAATTTAAATGTACTATTCAACAAAATTACAGCATTTGTGTTCCAGAAATCATCGTATTAAATTACGCATTTCTTTGTTTTCTTACAGGAATACACATTCTCCTCGACGAAATCTTCTGAAAGAGTAATGCAGCATCCTGGGTTGAATCATATTCAGAACAAATTCAGCCTGAATCCAAATTTTAATTTAAACTCTTTCTAAGAGGGAAATTCGCAGTTGGTTCAAGCGCCAAGCACATCACCGAATGCACATGTACAGTTATCTCCTGTAGTAAGATCTCCTAATTCATCGCCAAATGCTGACCAGTTACTTGTTTCTGGATGTCAGAGTTTATCGACATCTGGGATGGTTTCTTCTTTTTCTGAAATGGGGATACAACCACCAGCTTATTCTTTTATCTCACGGCTCATAGAACCACAAAGATCATCACCAAATGCACAGTTATCTCCCGCAGTAAGATCTCGTAATTCATCGCCAAAAGCTGAACAGTTACTTTCTTCCGGATCTCAGAGTTTGTCACCAATTGAGATGGATTCTTTTTTTTCTGGAATGAGTTCGTTCGTACAATTGCCAGTTTGTTCTCCTGGCTCACAGCTGGTACAAACACCAAACTCATCACCCATTGCACAGTTATCATCTTCGGTGAGATCTCATAATTCATCGCCAAATGCTGACCAGTTATTTACTTCTGGATCTCAGCGTTCATCGCCGCCTAGCATGAATCCTTCTTCATCTGAAATGAAAGTGCCAAATTTGTTCGCACAATCGCCATTTTATCCTTCTGTTCTCTATGCTATTCTTGGAGATCCACCCGCCTATTCAGAAAGTCGACAATGTACTCAAGTGGACGAAAGGAGCACTTATGCTGTTTTGGAAACATATCAACCTCACCAAACTTACCACGAACTGCAAGGGTCAAGAAGTTTCCCTGCTACCGATGCTTTAAGTTGCTTGAACAGTTTAAATTCTGAACAGTTCTATACCTCAGTACTGGATAGTTACCAAGCACAATATCCTCCGGCAAGGGAAGATGGTGGACAATTTAGGCTTGGCCAAGATGGTATTGGCTCGGCAGGTTCTTCTATCAACTCATCTCCAATGATAGATCACGAACAGAATAGTGGAGGTAAATATATTTTGAAATTAAAATCCAACTATTAATTTTTTTTAGATAGTATAGTATAAATGGTTCTGAATTGCTTTTCCAGCTGGGGATTTTTTCTTTAAAAGTGTATTTTTAGGTCGTAATTATAGTTTTCACTTAATAACTCTTGGCATATGTGTTTCTTTTGCATTATTATGAAGTTCATTCCGTTAGCAAACTTATCAACAACAACGAATTATTTTTGAGAAATTGAGTTTTAATCTGTACTTTTGCTGAAAATGATTTGAAAAATCATTATTAATTATGAGTTGATTTATTATTTATACATTTTTTTATCCTTAATAAATACTGATCTCTGAGCATACTAGTTGGATTTTTCTTTAAATCTTAAAAAAAAAATGTTCCGAATTTATGCTTTCTTTTTTTAGACACAGGTTGAAAAACAACTTTATACTAGAGTTCTTCATAAATATTTTTTTAAATTATTGAATACTCAAAAATATACAAGTTAGAAATTTACTCATAAATAACATGTATATAGAAATTTCCTGATAATTTATTTTCTTCCAGTTTCTGTTGAAATTTATAATGTTCAGTGATAGTGTTTTAAACTTTGAGGAATTAAAATTAAAGTTTTACCAATTCAGTAATGGAGTGAAAATGCCGATAATTTTGTGTAAATACACAAGCATTTTATTTTAAATGCAATTAACGGACTAGCAATTTTTTTCAGTGATAAATGATCGAATGAGCTAATGTAGACTTAAATAAATAATTTACAAAAGTTAATTAACAGTTTCAAAGAGTGGTGGCTTTTACGACTCGTACGGAAAGTGAATTTGTTATCTTATAAAAAAAAACATAATGAGGAAAAAAAAAATATTGTGTTTTTAAAAGCTATGAGAAAGAAAAAAGCTTGATGTAATATTTTAACGTTAAAATGTACATCGCACTTTAAATATTTGAAAAAAAAATTAATTAAGGTATCCGATACCCTGAAATTGTGAATTTTGCCAATAATTGACAATTTTTTTTATGATTTTATATTATATATCATCTTATTAGCTTTATAAAAATACCAAGTTTATTATTTTCCATTCACTAGAGCAAAAACTACAAGTGTTTTAGTAAAAGCAGATGCCATTACTAAAGCAAGATATATTTTAAAACACGTTTTACTCGAAATGTGTTTGTTTGTTTTGAAAATGCTCAAACGGGAACAGTGATTGCTCAAAAAGTTTTGAAAATAATTAACTGATATTTTTTTCGTGTATGTTCTGTACAATAGTAGAAGTGTTTTTAACCTTCTGAATTTTCAATCACTGTTTTTTTAAGCAATTTCATAAAATGACCAAGATGAAGTGCTCTAGTTTTTGTAAAAATTAAAATATCTCTCATCCTGAAGGTCATTTCAAAAATTAATAACATAGCAACACATCATAATTGAAAAATTGTCCATAGAAATTTTGGTACAAAAAGGCCCCGTTTATGTTATTTTTTTGTAAATTTTTACCAATTTCCCCCCTCTATTTTAGTAATAAAAATTTCTTTTTATTTTCTTAATTATAGCATATTTTTCTTAAAATGTACTAACCAAATTTAAAAACCACAAAAAAATCCACATATCTACATTTTTTTTTAAAGTTGTCGCAAGTAGTCGGATACCTTAAAACAGAAATGAAAATCCAGATTTTAAGGACTTAATTATTTAACAAAAAGTTTTTCTTTTTAATTATAATTTTTTAAGGAATTGTTATTTTCTTTTCATTATTTATGCACCAAATAAGTATTGATTAAGCACCTGTGTTTGAATATTAGTCATAGAATATCGGATTGAAATTATATTGCTCCTTAAGTATTCCAGGTGTTCTCAGGTACACACGCGGCTGTGTTCATGTAAACATGATCATTCATTCATAATGCTGGCGATAGAGCTGCCATTCAAAGGCTAATCCCTAAAGCCAATTCAGTGCATTTATCAATCTTCAAACAAAACTTTTGTCAGATAATCCTAGGGGTCCGGACACCCCCCAAAGCCCTTGAGTTTTTTTCGATTGATGATAATCCTATAAATATATAACGTAAAATTTAATTGAGTACTTGTAATTAACAATTTATTTTATTAATTAATGCTAATTATTAATTTCATCACTGCGTGGTATAGTTCGTGGGGATTTTTTTGATTCACCCCTGGTCCACAGGGAAAATACAAAAGTCTTCAGCCAATAGTAACTCGTTGATTTCGACCTTTCTTGACTTTGTGCGTCTGACCGCTTGAGAGCTATTGTAGTGATTTTGTATATATTTGTGAACTCACAAGTTCAGTTACAGTACTAGGAAAATTCAACTGCAAAGTTGATTCCTGTGTTTACAGCTTGTTTTAAATTCCTGAAATAGAATTTCACTACTATTTTTTCTTTGATATGGAGGTAAATTTTTTGATCTTTTATTTTTGAATGCGTTATTTTATGTTTCTTTAGTTTTTATACACTCTGCATGCTAAAATATAACATTGATATTTACTCGGAACTTAATTTGGTAATGCATATATAATTCTCATAGATGTGTGATTTCTGTTCTCAATTTCTAACGAGAAAATTTTAATTTTCCTTTAAAAATATCTTATGATTATTTTGGATTAACATTCTATTGCTGTGAATGAATATTTTATTGCGATGTCTATATTTTAAAGTAAATGATGCGATTTTTATACAAAAAAGTGTTTAAACCAGAATACCTCCGATTTTTATGTTGGGGAACGAGAACTACATTAGGAAACTGTTTCTTCTTAAGTTCTTAAGGAAACTGTTATTCTAAGTTTCCCAAGTATTAATTATTTTATTTAATCATCAATTAATGTTTTATTCATTTATTAGGAGCATTAATGATTAGTAAAATTTATGTATAACTTTTTTTTGGCAATATCCTAGTTTCTTCAGCAATATTGTTATGTTTGTGATGATTATAATTTATTGAAAACGGTTTAAAAATTTAGTTATTTCAGTATTGAAGAGCAATATACAAATATATGAAGATAATATTAAAAAAAAATTGTAAAAATGTATAAGCTTTTATGTAAGAAAAATTTACATGCTAAAGGGCATTTTTATCTTTTTTTAGTTAGCATTACCAATTCTCTGCAGAAAAATCTTTGCATTACTACTGAAGCTATTTTTTGAGCTTAGAATTACATTTCGCACATTTTATCCTAATATTTATTAAGTTTATCTTCCTATTTCTAAAAAAATGTTCCAAGTTTTTTTTTTTTAAATGGATTTTCTGTATGGATTTGTGGAAGTATTTTTGTATTTTTAATCCTTAGGCTTAAATCAGTTTCTTTTTAATTTCGAAAAACCAAATTTTACCTAATTTATTCAATATGGATTTCTATTTAATTAAACATTGCTTTTTTAATTCTAAATAGTAAATTGTTTGGAAAAATCCTTTTTTTTTTTTTTAAATTTGTATTTTTGCTGTTTTTTATAATTTTAGTTTTTTTTTTGGCAAATATTAGTTTATCTCTTGAAAATGTCCAGTCCATGAAATATATTATTTTGTTGTTGAGTTGAAGGAAACCAATTTAATTTTTACTAGCGCACTGAAAAATATCAAATTTAAATGTACTATTCAACAAAATTACAGCATTTGTGTTCCAGAAATCATCGTATTAAATTACGCATTTCTTTGTTTTCTTACAGGAATACACATACTCCTCGACGAAATCTTCTGAAAGAGTAATGGAGCATCCTTGGTTGAATCATATTCAGAACAAATTCAGCCTGAATCCAAATTTTAATTTAAACTCTTTCTAAGAGGGAAATTCGCAGTTGGTTCAAGCGCCAAGCACATCACCGAATGCACATGTACAGTTATCTCCTGTAGTAAGATCTCCTAATTCATCGCCAAATGCTGACCAGTTACTTGTTTCTGGATCTCAGAGTTTATCGACATCTGGGATGGTTTCTTCTTTTTCTGAAATGAGGATACAACCACCAGCTTATTCTTTTATCTCACGGCTCATAGAACCACAAAGATCATCACCAAATGCACAGTTATCTCCCGCAGTAAGATCTCGTAATTCATCGCCAAAAGCTGACCAGTTACTTTCTTCCGGATCTCAGAGTTTGTCACCAATTGAGATGGATTCTTTTTTTTCTGGAATGAGTTCGTTCGTACAATTGCCAGTTTGTTCTCCTGGCTCACAGCTGGTACAAACACCAAACTCATCACCCATTGCACAGTTATCATCTCGGTGAGATCTCATAATTCATCGCCAAATGCTGACCAGTTATTTACTTCTGGATCTCAGCGTTCATCGCCGCCTAGCATGAATCCTTCTTCATCTGAAATGAAAGTGCCAAATTTGTTCGCACAATCGCCATTTTATCCTTCTGTTCTCTATGCTATTCTTGGAGATCCACCCGCCTATTCAGAAAGTACGACAATGTACTCAAGTGGACGAAAGGAGCACTTATGCTGTTTTGGAAACATATCAACCTCACCAAACTTACCACGAACTGCAAGGGTCAAGAAGTTTCCCTGCTACCGATGCTTTAAGTTGCTTGAACAGTTTAAATTCTGAACAGTTCTATACCTCAGTACTGGATAGTTACCAAGCACAATATCCTCCGGCAAGGGAAGATGGTGGACAATTTAGGCTTGGCCAAGATGGTATTGGCTCGGCAGGTTCTTCTATCAACTCATCTCCAATGATAGATCACGAACAGAATAGTGGAGGTAAATATATTTTGAAATTAAAATCCAACTATTAATTTTTTTTAGATAGTAGTGTAAATGGTTCTGAATTGCTTTTCCAGCTGGGGATTTTTCTTTAAAAGTGTATTTTTAGGTCGTAATTATAGTTTCACTTAATAACTCTTGGCATATGTGTTTCTTTTGCATTATTATGAAGTTCATTCCGTTAGCAAACTTATCAACAACAACGAATTATTTTTGAGAAATTGAGTTTTAATCTGTACTTTTGCTGAAAATGATTTGAAAAATCATTATTAATTATGAGTTGATTTATTATTTATACATTTTTTTATCCTTAATAAATACTGATCTCTGAGCATACTAGTTGGATTTTTCTTTAAATCTTAAAAAAAAAATGTTCCGAATTTATGCTTTTTTTTTAGACACAGGTTGAAAAACAACTTTATACTAGAGTTCTTCATAAATTTTTTTAAATTATTGAATACTCAAAAATATACAAGTTAGAAATTTACTCATAAATAACATGTATATAGAAATTTCCTGATAATTTTTTCTTCCAGTTTCTATTGAAATTTATAATGTTCAGTGATAGTGTTTTAAACTTTGAGGAATTAAAATTAAAGTTTTACCAATTCAGTAATGGAGTGAAAATGCCGATAATTTTGTGTAAATACACAAGCATTTTATTTTAAATGCAATTAACGGACAAGCAATTTTTTTCAGTGATAAATGATCGAATGAGCTAATGTAGACTTAAATAAATAATTTACAAAGTTAATTAACAGTTTCAAAGAGTGGTGGCTTTTACGACTCGTACGGAAAGTGAATTTGTTATCTTATAAAAAAACATAATGAGGAAAAAAAATATTGTGTTTTTAAAAGCTATGAGAAAGAAAAAAGCTTGAGTAATATTTTAACGTTAAATGTACATCGCACTTTAAATTTGAAAAAAAAATTAATTAAGGTATCCGATACCCTGAAATTGTGAATTTGCCAATAATTGACAATTTTTTTTATGATTTATATTATATATCATCTTATTAGCTTTATAAAAATACCAAGTTTATTATTTTCCATTCACTAGAGCAAAAACTACAAGTGTTTTAGTAAAAGCAGATGCCATTACTAAAGCAAGATATATTTTAAAACACGTTTTACTCGAAATGTGTTTGTTTGTTTTGAAAATGCTCAAACGGGAACAGTGATTGCTCAAAAAGTTTTGAAAATAATTAACTGATATTTTTTCGTGTATGTTCTGTACAATAGTAGAAGTGTTTTTAACCTTCTGAATTTTCAATCACTGTTTTTTTAAGCAATTTCATAAAATGACCAAGATGAAGTGCTCTAGTTTTTGTAAAAATTAAAATATCTCTCATCCTGAAGGTCATTTCAAAATTAATAACATAGCAACACATCATAATTGAAAAATTGTCCATAGAAATTTTGGTACAAAAGGCCCCGTTTATGTTATTTTTTTGTAAATTTTTACCAATTTCCCCCTCTATTTTAGTAATAAAAATTTCTTTTATTTCTTATTATAGCATATTTTCTTAAAATGTACTAACCAAATTTAAAAACCACAAAAAAATCCACATATCTACATTTTTTTTAAAGTTGTCGCAAGTAGTCGGATACCTTAAAACAGAAATGAGAATCCAGATTTTAAGACTTAATTATTAACAAAATTTTCTTTTTAATTATTTTTAAGGAATTGTTATTTTTTTCATTATTTATGCACCAAATAAGTATTGATTAAGCACCTGTGTTTGAATATTAGTCATAGAATATCGGATTGAATTATATTGCCTTAAGTACCAGGTGTTCTCAGGTACACACGCGGCTGTGTTCATGTAAACATGATCATTCATTCATAATGCTGCGATAGAGCTGCCATTCAAAGGCTAACCCTAAAGCCAATTCAGTGCATTATCAATCTTCAAACAAAACTTTGTCAGATAATCCTAGGGTCCGGACACCCCCCAAAGCCCTGAGTTTTTTTCGATTGATGATAATCCTATAAATATATAACGTAAAT
>BMAO01005503.1:0-90536 GCA_019973975.1 Trichonephila clavata
AAAGATAAAGCCTTAACAAAAATTCTTCAACATTTTATCGAATTCAAATTTTAATTGCGTTTATCTTGTTGATTTCTTTTCTTTTTCTACATTATGGCCACGAAAAATTTATTGGCATTGAAATAACGCTCCGTACAGTCTGATTCTAATGGGGCCAACAACCATTACGCTGGTTGGAAAACATTACATTTTACTGCATCTCGGTTTAATATCTTTTTACGCATTTAAATGTCTGAATCGAGCGATTTGTGAACATTGATCCTTAGATCGTAGTCATTTAATGCGAAATGTACCAATGTATTTAGAATTTTCTGAACATGAAGCCATTTTAGCTGAAAATTAGATTTCTAGAAAACTCTTAGACTAAGTACTGATTTGTGCTTGGTACCATAATCATTAAAACTAAAGCTGAGCAATGTATGTGCTATAAGTACTGGTATTTACTCAATTGTATGGGATAAATTTTTAAGTATATAATTAATTCTCTTTGACCATTTTCTTTCCCCTTCAATTATAATTAAACCTCAATTTTTTTTGTTACAATTCTTACCAATTTGTTTGTTTATATTTTTATTATTTTTTTAAAAGAAAGAAGTCTATAAAAATAGGATAGGCAAGTAATCGTTGTCAACTTTTTATGTATGGAAGCTTGTCAATTATTTCAAGTCAGTAATGAATCCTGTCGGTGCAATATTTTTAATTTTTTCTTTTTTTTCGGCTCAATGTGCCTTCATTATCGGAGCCAAGGATATTCGAAGCGACCAGCACTTTTAAAACTGATTGTATCCATTAGTTCAAATTTGATCGGCTATATCAGGAATGAAGGCGCCTTTTATAAATGATTGTTCAGATCAAATATACATATAAATAAATATCAGTTAAATAAAACAGTGGCAGCTATATTCAATTTGTTTTCCGCGCTTATTTCATATAATCTATAGCTGTTGTGACGTTTGAGATAAATAAAGGTTGCTTGATATTGCTTAATTTAAATATTTAATTTATTTACGTCACAGCTATTATTTACAGAATATACACTGAATTTATTAAACTTCTTGTGGAGATTATTAGAGTTCAAATGATGTTGTTTGTGAGGGAAGAGTTTACGTTCGTTTTCAGCGAAGTTTTCAGACCATCTCCCGTTCTCTCACTGCCCTCTCTAGGCCTTCGGGATAATAGGGTCGGCGTCTTTATCTTCAAGTTACATCAGGCTCGTGGGTGGAGTAGGGTTTCTCGTAGTGTCAAAGGTTGCCAGGGTGATGTCCAAGACAAGACCTCGCAATATTTTTAGGGTGCAGATGTCATTGCACGTGTAGTGATCATATCCACAACAGAAGCTGATTCACAGCTATGTGGCGGGAAATGTTACACTGCGCATATGCACATTTAATTTTAGAATCAGTTTAATGATACAAATGCCCACTATCACACTTTCTACATTTTTTTCGGAATCAGGAGTGACATTGCTCGTTGAAATTCTCATCAAAGCCTACAAGTTAATGTCAGTCTCAACTTGCTTTTATATATATTTACTCTCGTTGATCTTCATATAAGAAAAACTTGTGACGGTTCTATACGGGTCATTATTTCACTAATCCTCTTGGGGAAACATTGGGGCCAGCATTCGCGTTAATTCACAGCCTCTCAAGAAGAAACTCTGATATTTAAATTAGTTTGGCTATATGAAGCCAAGGATTTGTAGATGTAAGATAGAAGGAGTCGGAGAGCTATTGCGGTGATACGTAGATGAGAATATAAGAATATTTAATTGAGTATTTCACAAACATAGCGCGAGTTAAGGAAGTAGTTCCTAAGATATTAAATTATTAGACTGAGGATCTGAGATAGATTGAATTAGATTTAGCTATCGTATCATTAGTGCTTGTTCACTTTGTCTAGTTCACTTTGTCGGGTTTACTTAGAGTTATTCATTGAGATTAGATTGCTCGCTTTATATATCACTCCTAGGGTTTCCTTTTGTAGTTTCACTTGTGACAAGCATTGTGTTTGAAGAGAAATAAAATAATAGTTATTATGGAAGTTGCTGGTGATGCTTTGTTTCTCCTCACGCCTTTATGTAGGCAAGACGGTGATAGAGGGGTGCCAAATTGGCAACCCCCACAAACTTTGCTCTCAAATGTATGTCGACACAAATATAGAGAACATTATCCCATCAAATTTCTTCATACATAAAAATTTTTCAGCAAAGATTTGAAAAAAAAAACATTAATGTCATTGCATTTAACTTTGACTATAAGTTCAAGCTGCAGCTTCTCGGGTTCTGTATTAATATCATCAGCGCACGGAAAAGAAATCTCTGATCAAGGAGGATTTCTTCACTGTTTTGATTGTGTTGGTGGGTTACAAACAAACTCTTTGCCCATCACTGCTTTAGGGTAAGTTTTTCCAACAACTCTCCCAGTTATCTTATTCTTTAAAATAAATATGCTTGAACTATTAAAGGAATATCGAAACAAAGCGATAAGCAGTGCTTGATGAATCAAAAAGGCAAAACTTTCGACGGAAAGAATATTTAAAATTAAGTGGAAATTAGGAGTTGTGTCGGCTCTATCCACGATTTTCCTCTAACAGTCCTCTTGGGGGAATTTTGATCCTTAAAAATTATTTTATTAGTAAGCTTCCTCCGAAGAAAAGAACGTGAACATGCAAATTATGACTACTATATACTGTCTAGGCTTTCAGGTTGAAGAGGAGAGATAGGATAGACTGCTAGCGGAGCAGTGATTAATCAAACTGAATGTGAAGCGTGGGTATTTAGTAACTGATAATTGTATTACTTAAGGTGACTATCTGTCACTTGAGATTGAATCTAAATTAGATAGCTAAGAAGTCAGAGCTATAGAATTAAGTAAGTGTACTAAGGTATTTAAAGTCTTCTCATATCTCACGTACCTCTTCAATTGTCTTAATATTTATTAATTAGGTGCATCTTTTAATTTTGGTTGATCAAACTTGTGTTGTGGTTTGTGCTGTAAATAAATTAAGTGATTTAGAACATGGCTAGTCTTTCTTTCCTTTCTTCCACACCTTTAAGCGCGCAGGCAAGACCTTTACATAGTTAGCCACTTCTTAGGTAAATGTTTTTACCTTGCTTAAAAAAAACTGCTAGGACTTCGCTGGTTTATCAGTAAAAAAAAATTGTCCTTTAATTCCTGTTTTACCTTAGAAGGGTTATACGAGTAAATAGTTTTTCTGGGTCAAAAACAAAAATCAGGATCTGAGGCTACTTCTTTTAGACATTACATAAAACTTTCATGAAACGGAAAATTGTCCCTTTTCAGGAACGTGAAATATGATACGATAGATTTATCTTTCTAAAAGGAAACACTTTCGAGAGGATGCGGATTTCATATTTTATTTATTCCTTCCAAAGTACTGTTTCATGTCTCCCATGAGGTTGTCAAAAGCAAACATTTTCGATGCGAGACAAACGACTTTTGACAACCACCTGGGCAACATTCCAACGGGGATCGATAAATCAGTTTTTCAATGATACATTGTTTTACAAAGCACAATATCTGGAAAACATCTTTACGTACATTAACTCCTAGTCTCTTTATTTTGGTGATAAAGATAAGAGAACATTCACAAAAACTTATCTCAAATGAAACATATACACATGTGCATGTGTGAATTTGTGTTTTAAACTTTATTATGGCCTTTCTGACTTTTATAGTACTCTGAAGGAAAAAAATCTATATTTAAATCAAACAAATAATTTATTCATGTAGTGTGTGTAAACTGAAAACTATTCATTTAGTCATATACAGAGATTTTGTGATTTCAAAATTATATTTTTTTTATGAAAAAATGTTTTTTGAAATATTAAAAGAATTTTAGTAATTTTTTTATTCTGATTTTAAAATTAATTTAATTTTTTAGCCACTAAGAGGACCTCAATTAAAATACAGTTTAGGCCTGCTTTTACCAATAATGAGCTTAATTTTAAAATCTTTTTTTGTTCAAATGGGCTGCATTTCGGCCCACAAGCCCTTTGCAGACACGGCAAGTCCCTCAAGAGTAAGAGCTATTTGAGTGGTGGCAGCTTCTGGTGGCGGCTCTCGGTACCAAATTTTGACGTTTGAGTAAGTGTTTAATTCAATCTCTTTTCAGATGCTAAATTTACCGTAATTTAATTTTGCCGAGTGAGTGAATATTAACGTCACACTATTCAGATACTCGAGGGCTTTTGGAGACTGATCTCGTAATTTTGAACCATGGTCAAGTGACGAGGAGGACACCTGAGCTGGAACCCTCTCTTCTAACTTCCCCATAACACCAACGGGAGGTACGTTTGAGCTTCGACAGATTTAACGTGTATCGCCCCTTTACACGGTAATTTTGCCGAGAGAACCAGAGCTAAATTAATACTCAAGGGACCTCTTACATGCCACATAATCATATGACATGCGTGCCTACGATTTTTGCATCCAGAAAATCTATCGACTGCAGCCGGAACCAAACCTACAATCTTGGGCTTATGAAAGGGACACTCTATCTCTAAGTCCCCCAGTCAACAATTTTAAAATTTAAGCCAATAAAAAATATCTTCTTAATGTTTTTCTCGACTCAAATTTTTTTAAAAAAATAACATAATTCGTATGTGGCTGAAATTAGTCTTGGCTTAACTTTGCTATTAGTAATTATCAGTAGCGCACACGGAAATTTTTCGAGGGGGGGCAGGGTCGAAGTCCACTATTCTCGTATCAAGTTCCAATGCGCTACCCAACATATTCTTTTGATTTGATCAATTTTCGGGAACAAAAAATTGTAAAAAATTAATTATTCAATGAACAATTAGCATTGATTAATAAAGTTAATTATTAATAGCAAATACCTAATTAAATTTTACGTACTATGTGCATAGGATTATAATCAATCGAGAACACAATCAAGAGCTCTTGTGGAAGGGGGGGGACCCGAGGCACCCCCTTGTGTGTGATATTGGTAATTATATATATTGCGATTAAAAATCGTAAGTTGGGTGTCAGTTCAGTTACCGACCTTTTTATCTGGTCATGTATAGTTGAAATTTAGTTATATTATTTTTATTTTAAAGCGGAATATTCAAACCATCAAAAAACCCGGTTTTAAAAATTCCCAATTGAAATATTAAACATTTCACTCTAAAGCGCGAAATAAAAATTCTTCTCTTGCATAGTTTACTGCCCCCCTTGTTTGATTAGGGTTGTGGAGGAAAGCATCCTTAACTCTCTTGGGGTGTACCTCTTTTCTGTTTGCAGACGATTTTTAATCAAACTCATCCCAGTCCCATTCCTCCCAAAAGCTGCCCTTTAAGACGATTTCATTTAAGCTGTTCAAATGATTGCCTAGAAACCGGATATTCTGACTGGGAGAACGAAGCGAGAAAGTTAGATTGGTTTTGGATTAAGATTCATCCTTCTTGCATAAAGGAAATTTAAGGTATCCGACTACCCGAGAATTGTGAATTTCGCCAAAAATTGACAATTTTTATGATTTTATTTTATACGTCATCTTATTAGCCTAATAAAAATACCAAGTTTATTATTTTCCGTTCACTAGAACAAAAACTACAAGTGTTTTAGTAAAAGCAGATGCCATTACTTTAAGCAAAATGTCGTACTTTAAAACGCATTTTACTCGAAATGTGCTCTTTTGAAAATGCTCAAACGGGGACAACGATTGCTTGAAAAAATTTGAAAATAATTAACTGAAATTTTTTGTGTATGTTCTGTATAATAGTAGAAATGTTTTAATCTGCAGATTTATCAATCATTGTTTTATTACAAAATTTACAGTCCCTTATGTGAATATAATCACTGTTTTCTTAAGCAATTTCATATAATAACAAAGATAAAATGCTCTGATGTTTGTAAAAATTAAAATATCTCTTATCCTGATGGTCATTTCAAAAATAAATAACATAGCAATACATCAGAATCGAAAAATTGAAGATTTGTTCATAAACTTTTGGTACAGATTGGGCCGCGTTTATGTTATTTTTTTGTAGATTTTCCCCCATTTCTTCCCATTTCAGTAACAATAATTTCTTTTTCTCTTCTTAATTTTAGCGTTTTTTTTTCTTAAAATATATTAAACAAATCTAAAATAACAAAAAAATCCCCATATCTCCCTTTTTTTAAAAAAAAAATGCTGTCGCAAGTAGTCGGATACTTTAAGGAAGGATTCAAATGGTAAAAGAATGATTTTTTTATGAGCTCAATTCTTTTTATTCTATATTCTTTATAGATCTTAAATAGAGAAGATATTGATAAATTTCTACAGCAAATGATGTGATACAAAAAGGTAATTAAAATTTTCACACAGTGAATATATAAAAAAATGAGCTCGGAGAATTTTTTTAGACTTATTTTTCTCAAATATACATATCTCAATATTTTTTTTAGTTTCTAGAAAATTTATCTTACCTTCTAATTATATCAACTGTTGAAATCCACATTTTGAAATCCACTTAGGATTTTTGAAATACATATAATAAGCGGGCTTAATTAAGAATATTAGTATGCAATTCATGTGCAGTTTCAAATGAGGTTTCAAAAAATGCAGGAAAAGGTCGCATATGCGAATAAAGGGGCAACAAAATTAGTTTTAGGAAACAAATAACTGCGTATGAAGTGGCATACGCAGATAATTCTTATAGGGGGGGGGTGCATTTTGAAAAAAAATGGGACAATACTTATATGCAATAAAAATATATTGGGATATACTGCCCTAATTATTTAAAAATTCAGATAAAAAAAATTTCCTTAAAAATCCTCTTTTAACTAACGAATTTGGGACATATCATGAATAAAAGAAACATTTTGGAGAACATCAATCAACAGCAGAACGGAGACTATTTCGAATCAATAAATTCTTAATTATATTCCAAAACAAAACGGAATGCAAATGTTTTCAAACATATAAATTAGCATGAGTACTAATATTACAATTCTAATAATATTAGAAGATTGTGTTTTTTATCACATTTGTTTTCACATCACAATTTTCAATGAATATAATTTTTTTATGTTTAATGTATTAGAATTTATTTATTAATTAAGTATGTAAAGCAGTCTAATCCCCCTATACAGTAGTTTTCCCCATCATATTTTTCGTGACAGCTTGCCTTCATCTTTATTTGCATCCCTTGAATTTTTTGGTATGCGTGTAATTTCGACAATTGATTGTTAAATTGATATTTGAAATACAATAGTCATTTTTACACTATACTTCATATTTTTATAAAAATGATAGTGTTGTGACGGTTCTATCCACGTTCTTTCAACTAACAATCCTCTTGGGGAATTTCGGGTCTTTAAAAATTATTTTATTATAAAACTCCTCTTCGAAGAAGAAGACATGATAATGTAAATTAAGACTACTATATATAGTCTAGGCTTTCAGGTTAGAAAAGAGAGATAGGTTAATTAATGCTAGAGAATTAGTGATTAATCAAATCGAATATGAATCACGGATATTTAATATTTGATAATAGAATTGCTTAGGGTGACGATCTGTCACTGGAGATTGAATCTAGTTTAAATATCTAAGAAGTCAGAGCTATTGCCTTGAGGAAGTGTATTAAGTATTCAAGTTTTCTCGTATCTCGCGTACCTCGTTAATTGTCCACATAGTTATTAACTGGGTGCATTTCTTAGCACTGATCGATTGCATTTGAGTTGTGGTTAATATTGTGAATAAATTAGATTGTTTTTGAAATATGGCTATTGTCTTCCTTCGAATCCTCCCACACCTTTAGGCGCACCGGTGAGATCTTTGCTGTGTTAGAGCAATTTTCGTGAAATGAAAAACTGAAATCTGTTTTTTTCTTATGAAAAATAAGTTTTAGAGAACTTTTTAAGTCCCTTTTAAATAATGAGCCTTGATTTCAGGCTCTGAAAATAACCTTCTCTCCTTCCTTCCGAAAAAATTTATTTTCTCAAAAGGAATTAGCATATTAAAATTGAGAAGTTTAAGAGAATTTGACATATAATCAAAAATTATTTGTAAACCGAAAAATTCAAGGGAATCATTAGTTAGATTTATTAGTGAAAACACAACCCCTAACCTACAGTTTTTACAAAAAAAAAGTCAATTCCTTCTTTGAATGGATGAATAGAAAGTATTTTATTAACGGCTGAAAATTTGAAGATATATATATATATATAGGGAGAGAGTGAACTGACAGTAGGAATTGAAAAAAGAGCATAATTTGCCTGCATTGTGTAGTAACAATGCACACCCGGTTTGGCTAGTTTTGCTGAAAAACCGGTAGTTAATTTTATTAATTAACTGGCGATTGATGAAGTAATATAAAAACTGTATTAACATCAAGTGTAAGCCAATACAAGTTTAAAAAAATATTTGAACTTCATTGGATGAATAGAAAGTATTTTATTACCGATTGAAAATTTGAACAAGACAAATATATAAATAAATAAATATATATAGAGAGAGAGTGAGAGAGCTTATAGTAGGAATTGAAAAATGTCTTTGTAAATGAAAATGACACACATGTGTACTCTATCTAAGAACAAAAAAACGCTTCACAAGGTCACAAATTCAAATTTCAAAAAATTTCTGATGATTCTCAACTACACTCTTGAATCAAACGCGATCTGCCTGCAAATATAAGAAATAATATACCCTCCAAAAAAATCAATTTCGATCTTTGAAATCGCATCACGTAGGATGACAGTCTTCTTGATGAATCTAAAACCGAACTCATCTCCAGACCTTTTTCCAATCTTCACAACCCAGTCGATTTCCATCAAGAAAATCCAAGGGGGCATATAAAATGGTTGTTCAAAGTCTTTCCACACATAAAGAAGACCCCATCAGGGCGATATTAATCTCACCCCCCACCAAGACTCGATGGGAAGTATGAAAATGCAGATATGGAGAGAAAAAAAATTCTGCTAGTGCTGAGAGGGCAAGCTTATTCCAAATTAGGCCTTCAGCTGTCGTCGGTGAGTGACAACCCAGTCCCACGCCCCTGGGTTCCATCCCTCCCCTGTTTATGGAATAGAACCGCCCGCGCGTCGAAGGGTCAATGTCCCGCTAATGTCACGGGCAAGGGGGTATGTGTGGTAGTGAAGGATCGATATCATCGAGCATCATTCCCTTCTGCGCATGCGTGAGGGGGAGAACTCCAGCACCGGCGCGCGGAATTATCGTCTGCGGAAAATTCTCTCATGCCGACGATCGTCTGTGGAACAGATAATGGGTTTTTCATCGTTATTTCCTGAAAACCACCTCGAAGAGTCACGAACAGGGAGGGAGGGTGACGGTATCGTCTACCCTTCGGCAAATATGAGACAAAGACGCTTAAGAGCAATAATCGTGCGTGGAAGATCGCTTCATTAGAATACGGTAATAGATTCCTCGTAATTGTCTTTTTAATTATGAAAGAGCCCGAGAGATACTGATATCTGAGGCAAGAATATTGTACCCTTAAGCTGATCGGTTAGACTAAGCGCCTAATGGATGGAAAGTGAAGAGTTGCTCATTTTTCTGGATAAATGAATTATAAGATTAATCTGGGAAACAGATAATAAATTGCGGAGAAAACATACATTGGGTATCCAGGTCTTATAACATGAGATTGTATAAGACGTCAACGGATTTGCCACAACAATTATAAGCATACGTAATTTTAAAAAGGTGTGATTTGGTTTTTAGGAGAGATGTAGACCTCCCTCACCCAGTATATTTTGGGGTTGTTAAGGCTTTCGTACTTTAAAAATATACTCAAATTTACATATTGCCTTAGAAGAGTGGACTTCAAACTTTTTGACTCACGGAACCCTTTGGTTTTTTCGTAGAACTCATTTCCAAGCTTAGAATATATCTTAAATTACATATTTAAAGTTGATCGACATGTTATATATAGATACTTTATGGGCAGTTAAAATAAGTATTGTATTTGTTATTAAAATTTTTTAAAATCTAATTTAAGGTAATTTGTTCATTAATAATAATAATTTACGATCCAAGTGTCACCAACTCATGCGTAATATTTAGTAATTGGGATATGTTCTTGCATTTTTTTACACAAACTGTCTTGTCTAGGTTCTATTGAAATTATCTGCAGTTACGCTTCATATTCGATTCGATTTTTTTTCGATTCGATTAACGTCGTGGGGATATGGATCAAGACTGATCCTCCTTCCCCTATCTGAAGAATATTTGAGCCTGAGGTGGTGAGCCTGGCTGGAGAAAATTCTATCCTGAAGTAAGTAGAGGCGATCCGATTGGTTGGAAGGGCGAGGCAAAGGGGTTGACTTCACTGTCTTGGGCAGGTCTTTATGGTTTCGGTGGGAAAAGTCCTTGTGTTTTCTGGCTGGAACTGAAGATGAGAAGAAATGATGACGTTGGTTCCTGGAAGCGGGTGAGATAGCTCTCTATAGGTTGCCCTGAAGTTTGGGAGAGGGGAATAGGAGGGGCTATCCTGGTGGGTGCAGCAGTAAAAAATTAAGAGAAGAATAAAAAGATAAATAAATTTAGAGCTTAGTGTCATTCACCACCGGTGAATGATCAAAATAAGAGTTAGGGGGGATTATACGAATCAAGGAGAATTTTCCTTGGTCCTTTTAATATTATCTATTAGAGCATAATTTTGGATGTCAATCAGATTTAAGTTATTAGTATGGGGTAAGTCATTATAGAAATTTTTGGCAAGGTTTCGGATAAAAGTTTTAAAGCTTGGTATTTTAAGATCTTTGTAGATTAAGGAATTTCTGATGTACCTGCCAGGTCTGACAATTGACCTGATCAGGGAGTTTTGAGAAACTTCGAGAATTTTAATGTTAGAGTCTGCTGCATAACCCCACACAGGGGAAGCATAACTAAGAATGGGCCGCAAAACAGCAGTGTAGAGAAGTACCTTGTTGGAGATAGTCATTTCGGAATTCCGGTTAATTAAGGGGTAAATTAATCTAAGCGCGTACCGGAATTTGTTTCTTGCGTGTAAGATATGTTGCTTCCAAGTTAATTTACTGTCTAACATGACGCCTAAGTATTTAGTGCTCTGAAACCAGGTGAGTGGTGTGGAGTATAGCTTGGGTGGTGTACATGGTTTTCTCCTCCTGGTGAAAAGTACTGCCACAGTTTTATCAACATTGATTTTGATTTTCTAGTTGTTAAAAAAAGTTTCTAGGAGAGAGAGGTGCTTGTTGAGTGCAAGAGTTATAGTGTTATGATTTTTGTAGCAGGCTGTGATACAGGTTATCATCAGCATAGAGATTTAGCATGGTTTGTGGGTGTGTGGGCATGTCGTTAATATGCAAGTTAAATAAAATTGGTCCTAATAGGGAGCCCTGCGGACATCCGATGTTAGTGTAGTGAGTGTCGGAAAGTGTGTTATTGACTCTGACTTGATAATATCTATTGACCAGATAGGAGTTAATGATGTGGATAAGAGAGGGAGGGAAATTATAATTAATAAGTTTGTAAATGAGCCCACTGATCCAGACACGATCAAAAGCCTTCTGAATATCCAGAAAGACGGCTCCAGTGGATCTGCCTCTCTGAAATCCAGAAGAAATTTTTTCAGTTATCCTTAGCAGTGGGTGACGCTTCATATTCTGAGTTTAATTTGCTTTTATACCTTGTCTTTGTAGCCACCCACGTTGAGACAGATAAATAATTTTCATTTAAATACGTTTTTCTGAATGGCACCATAATGTTTAAGACTGTGTGAGAAATCCTGTACATGCATGAATTAGCAACCTAAAATTTAGGAGCTGTTCTTGCTTAAATTTAGATTTTAACATAGAATTTGTTTATATGTAGACAAGCTGTTCCTTTTCCTTTATTTTAGGTGTTTTATTTCCATAAATGAAAAAAAAGATGTATTTTTCATTAGAAAACAATTAAGTTGTGCAAAACATATTACTAAAGAGTATAAATTATATTTCGTGGAATAGGGATAGTAAACAATAAAATTTTCACAGGACATAAGGATAATTATATATTAATGTTCTTGTACTATATTATAATAAAAGTTTAAAATGTATAGCAGAAAGGTTATGCATAAATAAAAATTTTGGTATTGATTGGGATGAGCTTTAGATGCTTTTGGTTATACTGTAGCGGTATCATCTATATAAGCCAGTAACAACCTCCGTACTAAAGTGATCATTTTGGTATGGTGATTAAGTTTCTCAGTTTCGGATCCAAAGGTCCCAGGTTCTGTCCTGCCGGATAAGCGCGCCACTTCAATGCAAACTTTATGGAGAACGTGAATCAATTCTCTGTATACAAACTTATAATTTTCTTTTCAATATTTTATTGTGACTCATGGAACCTCTAGGTATGCCTCGTGGAATCCCAGGGTTCCATGGAACACAGTTTTTTTTTTTTTGAAGACCACTGCTTTAGAATAAACAAATCATCTTTATTTTGCAACTTAGTGTAGTTTCTGATCGTAGCTTCCTTAGACGCAATTCTTTCACTGCCCATGAAGTGGGACTAACATCTAAGGTTAGGTCAAAAACAATGCCACTTAGTTAGGTGTTGAAATCTACAGTAGAAATTATGAGCTTTCCTTCAGTCTAGTCAACTGATAGTAACTTAGAATTATGGGAAGTATTGTAAGAGTTTGCACAGTGTAGCTTTAAGAGATGGCATTAATCCTATCAAATCAAATGAAACTTTATCATCATAATAAAGATTTATGGCCATTTTTATAAAAACAGGGATGTGACAGATATGTCTAAACTTCCCTATCCCATCAATTTATTAAATCTTTTAAGAATTTTTTACCAATCGAACAATTTACAGCATATAGCTTGTCAGTTGAAAATCTCACGAATAAATATTCATTGCTAATAAAAAAAAAAATGAAAGTTGAGGAAATTTTTTAATTTTTTTTTTTTACAAATGCTATTTTAAAAGTTATTTTGGTATTACATTTTTTAGTGAATAAAAATTAATGAAGAATAATCACCGAATAATTGAAACTAACCCGTTCCTTAGAAATTTAAAGATGAAAATGAATGAAATTTTGTTCTCTATTTCAAAATTTTCAATAATAAAATATTTATCAGTTTCTAAGTCTTACAATTCTTTTATATTTAAAAATTCATTATCAATAGTACTTATTTGAGTAAATGGTAGAGTAGTTGTAGCTAATTTACTCCGAATCTTCCTCCCCAATAGTTTAAAATAGTAAATTTAAAAAACTGTAATTAAAGCAAATTTAATTAAAGTAAAAAATTCATTTAAAATTTAAAGTAATTACCAAAATGATTTAAATTTCTAACGCTTGATTATAATTTTTAAAAAATCTCTTTTGTAAAAAAGAAAGTAGAATTTTTCAATAAAACCTCTAGCTAAATGAAAACTTATTCTTTTGTATTTAAAGATACAAAATATTACCTTCTTGTCATGATTACATTAAAGCTAACAACAATTACTTTAAAAAAATAAAATCTACATTACAACATTTTTTTTTATTGAGAACATTTAGAAACCTCGGGCACCACACAATGTATCACATGGGGGGGGTACAACACAAACATCCAGGCCTTCTCCGGGATTCGAACCCAGTCCCTACGGCATTACAGTCAGCGTCACTAACACTATACAGGATGGGCGGCATTACAACATTTGAAATAATTTTTTCTCTATTATTTTGACTTTTTCTACGAACACTGTAAGGGATGTTTCACGGCACTGATAAAGATATTGCAAGAGAAAAAAGATCACCGCTAAGTCAAATACACTGACCTCCAAAAGTAAAGATAAAATATGGTTTTCAAAAAAAAAAAAATGTTTTAAAAATATGTATCCAAATAAAATTCATATTTTATATGAATGACCAGTGGTGCACACAAGGAAGGGGGAGGGGAGGTCCTCGGGTTCGGACCTTCCCCCCAAAGGCCTTGATTTTTTTCTCAATTGATTATAATCCTATGTATATAGTACATAAAATTTAATTACGTATGTGTTATTAATAATTAATTTTATTAATTAATTCTAATAATTAATTTTTTCCTGTTTTTTGTTCCCGAAAAAATTAACAAAATCAAAAGAATATGTTGGGCTGCGTATTGGAGCATGGTACGAGAATAGTGGATTTTCGACCCAGGACCTCCTCGCCCCCTTTTGGAAAATTCCTGTGTGCGCTACTGTGAATGACAGTAACGAACTTTAAGAAAACGTATACTTAAAGAACAATGAACAATACTTTTATTTTCGAGAAATGAACATTTATATAGAAGTTGGAGAAAATGGGCAAAAATCGAACTTTGCGTGTACGTTTTGTACATGGGATTGCTGTTCTTTTATGTTTCTTGGTAATTTTGTAGAAAATATTCTGGAGAGTCTAGTAATGTCTAAAAGTCAATTGTCTAATTGGTAAGGTTGTGGGGGGCTTGGATGGATGGAAAAGGGATTGTCTCGAGCTGATGCTGCTAGAAGTCTCCATGCGGGTCCAGGGGGTTCAATGATTGTGGGATCAGTTTAAATCTGACGATCCCGTTCCTAGAAGATATGTTCAAAGTCAAACACGAGTTGCATCACCTGCAGGGGATCATTTTCTTGCTCTTTCTGGCTGAAGATCTGTTTGTTGCATGAGGAACAAGAATATTCGCTACTATGGCGCGAAAATGCCTTCACTATGCATGTCTCTATGCAAGACGACCAATTGCGCACGTTCCACTGAACCATTGACAGAAAAGTGCCCCTTTATATTGGGCAAGGGAACACGTTTCCTTGATAAGAAAGGTAAGGGCTTTTGTACTCTTCATAGATGAGTCCAGGTTCGTACTTAAGGGCTATTCAGTGCATCTGTGGATCCAGCAGGGACAACGCACCAGATGCTACCAATAGGGATGTCTTGAGTCTTCTTGAGGCCCTGGACCATTACGAAACTAGACCCTGAGCCTCTTCACAAAAGTAGGCCTGGGCCATTACAAAAATATTGGCCCCACCTATGATCCATAAAAATATAGATAGTGCATAGCATACAATGTCAAATGCTCGTACAAACCGGAAACAAACAAATGTGTATATTTTACAATCGCACAAATAGGCTCGATCAACTGCCATCTTTTGAATCAATGAACAATAGGTGTAAGGTGGTATGCTTAGGCTTATACATGAACGACGGTCATCATTCATAGCCAGTTGACATATCGTTGGAAATTCTCAGTTCTTCGGAGAATACAACCGGAAATAACACTTGACCATTGAAATTATTTGAAATTGTGTTAAATTTACACAAATTTATGCGTCGTATTTGATAAAACAAAAAAAAAAAACTTTAATGCACATTTTCTCCAAATTTCCTGTTTTCATGCTCATTCACTTTCAAATTAGAAAGAGAAAAAAAACAAGCTTTACTTAAACTTTTAAGTTAAGTTACACAAACACATGGAAATCAAAGCTATTTTTTTATTGGGCTTTGCAATTAAATTAAACATACTTTACTTTTCTTTGAATGATACACATTCTCCTTTATATGTTGATTGCTGTTGTTGTCATATCCTCACCGAATGGAAGGAATGAAAGTTGCCAGAGCCTGAGACAGGTTGGACTTCTTAACGATAGATAGCGACACCACCTATCTCCACCTCCACAATTTAGGCACAAAACTGGACAGGAGGGAAATATTCTCCAGCCCCCTGCACCCGTGGTTTCTGCTGCGACCACCCACAAGACTTTCGGACCCACTGATTTAACGAGCACGTACTCCGTGTATACTTGGTGGTATTTGGTGGCATCGAACCCAGGCCCTCCAGTCTGGAGTCCGATGCTCTGACCACTAGGCTACCCACGGCATATGTTGATTATTTGGATGAATTTAACTTTTTTGTCACAAGTATATTAGAAAAATAGAACAAAAGGTAATAGAATCAAATTCTTTAAATTTTAAAGTGAAATATTTTTCTTCTGAAAATTAAAAACTGTATTCATAAAATATTATATATATACAGAACTCTTTACAGAAAACTCTTTTGCAATAATTGTCAAATACCTCATTAAATTTTACATAAGAGGTCCTAATGATCCATTAAGAGTGTTTTTTTCTTCTTGCAAGAAACAAAAACGCTTAAAATTTCAGCCATGCTAATTCATGCATAAATTATTATAACTTAAGACATTAGTGATGATACTGATCAAGTTGCATGATTAATTTTCAAAACAATGAATGAAGATTATCACTTTAAAAAAATTATTCTGTCTAAATCAATTAAGAATCACTTTTTACTTTCCATTTACCATTGAATACCAAAACAGATTACTGAATAAGCCATTGTTAATTCTTCTTCCTTAATCTCACGTTTATTGATTTTGTCATTCAAGAACAATGTTAATGACTTAACGCCATTAAGTCTACGTTGGCTGATTATTTTAAGAGCCAAATAATTACGCCAAACGACGTGAGTTGGCGGCTTGCAGCTCCTTAATGAGGATTAAGTGTCATATGAACCTGCTCTTCGCAAAACACTTTTCATGGCGTTAGCAAGTTAGGCTGAGAAAAATGGATTATATCACATTATGGAAGGAAAGACATTTTTAAGTAGGGGGAACAAGTTCTAAGCACATAAAAGTGTGTTCACCTGTTTAAGTAAACTGTTTATCTTTTAACCTGCTATATCTTGTGCTAAATAAAATTGCCTCATTCCTTCATATCTTAGGTTGTTACAATAACCTTATATATATTAGTTTTTTTATTGAAATAAAGCAGAATTTGGTAAATACAGGGGAGATAATTAAAGATAAAATAGTGTCATAATTTTATTTGTATTTGCTTAAATGCAAATTATAAAAGTCAAATAAAAATAAATTACTATTTAGCGATGTGTTTAAAGAAAGATGCCAATGGGGGAAGACTCCCGTTTTAAGAAGAAATACATTTTTGTTCTTATTTTAGAATATTTTTAATGTAGTACATGAATACGCTGATTTGATATAACAAATGTTAACAACATTTAATAGTGATGTTACATAAAATATACAAAATATATTGTTAAATAGGAATATAGGCCTGTTTAATTTAAGAAACTGGATTTTATTCAGTTACCTTAAATTTTTACGGTGCTTTTGTATGCTACTCTAAAAGATACATGTATAAAACATCAGGCGGGATTTTTCAAAGAGTGATTATCCAGATTTCAGATGCCTATACAGGTTTATATAGATACAAATATGTATTACAGTATATATACAGATGTCTCTGAAACACAAGATACGACAATGTAATATCCTTTTTAGGGTTACATGTGAGTGTCTATCGAATTAATGCAATTTTAAATATGGGAAAAGTGTGTAATATTTCAGACAGCCCTAAATTATTTACGTCCATTGTATAGTCAGAGACGTCTTAAGGCATGGCCAACTGGGCCCGAGTCCAGGGCCTTGCCCTTGGTGAGGGCCCCGTTTCGCGTTCTCGACTATGTCTTAATAAGATCATGATCCGCACCTGATTTTACTAAAACGCTTGTAGTTTTTGTTCTAGTAAGCGAAAAATAATAAACTTGGTATTTTTATAAATCTAATAAGATGGCCTATAAAATAAAATCACAAAAAAATTGTCGATTTTTGGCAAAATTCACAATTTTAGGGTAGTCAGATGCACGAACAAATTCAAGCACTATGTTTCAAAAGTGTGGTGGGGGTTTTCTTTTTAAATTATATTTTCAAAAAACCTCATCCTCCTTCTATGAAGTTATCCGCCAAGAGATGATCAGTTTCAGATAATCAAACGAGCAATGGAGCGAAAGATTTCTGTCATTGTTTTCCACAAATTATGCATGAAATAATAGTTAACGGAATTCAATAAAGAAGCAAGATGCTACTGTCTATGTTCACCTTTTGAGAAAAATGAACTGTTCGGAAAAATTGAATTGCGCAGTAATTTGGAGAACGTGACCTCTCATTATGTCATCCTGGAAATCATCCACACGTGTTTTATTTATTGAATTATATAAATATTAAAAAAGTAGAGAGAGATAGTTTTATGACTCTACCTTAAGAATATGCTTTATTCTTAGCTTATTCCAGGGGTGGCCATCCTTTTGGGGAAGAGTGCCACTATTTGACAACAAAAAAAAAAAATTATGCGCGCCATTTCCAACTTTTCCAACAAACAAATATGGAAACATTTAAGAAGTGTTACTTATTTTTTCAAAAAAATTAACATTTTTTCGTAAGTTTTCGCATGCCACTGTTACAACTTCACCGTGCTACATTGTGGCACACGTGCCGGGGGGTGGCCTGCCCTGACTTATTCTATGCGTTGCTGTTCTTTTAAGTGTAGTTTCTTTTTTTTTTTTATAAAAGAATATAATGAAATAAGTTTTTTTTCTGAGCAACACATTTTTTATTTAAAACTTTACTATAGTAACTAATATAGTTCTGCCGGATTATAAATTTGCTTTCATAAAAAAAAACATAATGTTACTTGCAGGCATTAAAATACATTGAAAAATAGTTCGGATTTTCTTAATTCCAATGTATTTTACAATAAATACATTGGAATTAAGGGGAAAAAATAAAAAAATAGATTAAAATAAATTTCAAATTTTTTAAAAATTCGAATAAAATTACAAATAATATTGCAGGAAAATTAATTTTTATCCAATTTAAACACCAATTTTCATTTTTTTTTTACCATTAATTTGTTTTATTCACCAGAAAGTTTAAAGACATTGAATGATATTAACATAATCATGTAAAAAATAAAGATATAAAAAAGGAAAATACATTTAAGGATTTTTATTAATGGCTATTATTGAATATTGATATTCACAAATAAGGAAGGAAACTTTTCTTAAAGTATTTATATATAGCTCTATATAAAATACCCGAGGTTTATTTATATCATAAATAACAGTCATTTAATTACAACTGAAATTAAAAGCAAAAAACAAAGTAACAAATATATGTGAACACGAGTTCTTTCCTAATGTTCCATATTCAAAATGAGAATTGGAATTGAAATCTCAGAATATTTTCAAGTTTTTTATTGCGTCAATAGCAAACTAATCATACATTGTATGTATATTGCATGAAAATATATTAACGTAATAGTAGCAATAAAAAATAAAACTATTCAGGAAAAATCTTAAAACTTAAAAATGGAATTTTTATTGATTTCTGTACGACGAACCAAATCATAAAATAACGCTTACTCCAAACACTAACAAAAACTTTGATAATTTAGAAGAATAAAAATTTAAAGTACAAAAACTTTAACATGCTACAGAGTTTAAACTTCTGGTTAGCGTGATAGATTATCATAAAATCACATATCTAGTCAATAAAAGATTTGCATTTAGATGGGGAAAAAACTATTTTTACGATAATTTATGAATACTTTGTATGCTAAAATGATTTGATTTTTCCCACGGTTTCAAACAAATAGAATCCATAGTAACTATTGCTTCATAAAAGATTCAAAACAATATTTGGTTTCCAAGTACACGATTACGTAAAAAAAATGGTTTTCTTTTTTTTTTATCGCGGAACATTTTAAATTTGTACTACTATCGATACACAAAATACGAGTACATTATTGATATGGCTTAAATATTATGCTACACATTACTAACTCCGAGGTTTATGTTTTAAAAGTAGCCTTTAAAATATTATGAATTCGAAATGTAAAGCAATGTAAAGAGTTAATTATTTGTTAATATACTCATTGGTTAAAATTTTGTTCATAATATTTTGCTCCTTGTTTACGTTTTACTGAAGCAGGAGATAAAATAATTTAGAATTTCTTGAACTTATATATATGTACGAATTAAATCCTATTTCAGCAAAGTATATATAAAGTTAAATGTAATTATTATTAGTGTTTAACTTTTATGAGCATAAATTAGAATTGATTATATTTTTAAAAATTTAACAATTACTTTTAGCAATTTATTTCATTCATTATATATAAGATTCATTACATAACTTAGAAAGGAAAAATTGTGGAATCGAAAAACCTAGAGCATCAAACCAATATATAATTAAATACGTATATAGTCAACTGACAAAAATGGAGGACTGAGGTTTCTAGATCTGCCACAGACTTAGGGCGGGGAAGTAGGGTTAAGTTTTCTTTATGGGGTCCCAACCTTCCACTTCAGCAGAAAATACATAATAGAGAAAGAAAAATCATAAAAAATAAACTGTTTCAAAAAAATACTTAATCCTAACTACATTGCTCATGTTACATTAATTTACTAAGCAATTAAATATTTCATTACATGAAGTAATATGATAGAATCAGAGTTAATATGAATATCTTCATTTTGTGATTTAATACTACATATATAAGTATTTTGTACTTTATAATAATTTAAATTCTTTAATAAACTTATTAAAGTCAATAAATAATAATTTAGTATTTGCATATAGAGGTTTTAGTTAAAGATTTACTAAAACTCAAAAATATTTAACTAGTACCTTTATATTTAAATTTAACGAGGGAATTCCAAAGACAAAAATTTAGATGAGACATTTAACATTTACATAATGCACAGTGTATGTAAATAAAGAAAATAAGATAAAAAATTTGAGAATAAAAAAGATAGCAAGTCTGAAAAGCAAATATTTTTCAAAATCTTAAATAAACCCAGAAAACTTTTTTTATCGCAAATCCTTCTCCGAATCTGTGATGGAGCTTATTATCCTCAACAAACTTCTTTTCGAAATTCCGGAATAAAAAGAACAAAAGAAGAAGAAATTCAAAGAAGAGAACAATGGATTCATATAGCCAATAGTCTGCCCAGACGGTCATTCGATGTGTTTGAATAAAATCAACCGACTACCAATTTTTTCCCCTTCCTGTGTCTCCTTTTTTTTCCTTTTTCTTTTCTTTTTTTTAAAAATTGACATGGCGTCGTTTGCTTTTACAAGTTCTATTGTCACGGAAAGCCGAAAGCTATTGTCAAGTAATTGTCTCTTGAACTTTGGCAACAGCGATCGAGCTCTGAGAATATCGTTTGCAAAAATTTCTCACCAGAATATTATTGCTAAAAAAAGAACTTTCAATAGAACAGTTTAAGTGAATGTTAGTTTTTAATACGAAATACTTTTTGACACATATTATTTCAATAATCTAATGATAAAATTAATTTTCGAAACACGCAAACGTTATTTTTTTGAGGTTAAGTTTTTTCACCGTAGACGTATTGTTGCATGTTTATTTTCTGTACAATGGTTTATTTATTCTTCTATTGATAAAAAACATATGAATAGATAAAAATTGGCTTTCAAAAATATATCATTCTTTCATTAAAATTTAAAGAAAATGTTAGGTGTAAAAACATTTTGCTTGATCAAAAATTTGGATTAATTTTAATTATTTATACAACTAATTATAAACATAAATGCATATTATAATTTTTTAATGAAAAGATTAGGGTTATGCATTTTAAAATATATATATTAACAAGGTTCAAAACAGTGCACAAGGTTTTTGTTTATTTTAAGAATGTAAAGTAGGGGCATTATAATTTAAGTTTTTTCTAACGAGATATACATCAATTTGGTATCATTTACTGAAATGAATAGTTTTCTTTAGAAAATAAGTCATTCCATCAATTAAAATATGAAAGGTTCTTAGGTATTAAATCTTAAGCATCCGACTACGTATGGCTTTGTGATTTTGAAAAAGCGTATAAAAGAATTTTTTTTTATATTTAGTGTCATATATGAATTAGATTATAAATATAAAATTGTTTTGTGTAAGAATATTATTACAATTAAAAATTATTGAAATGCAATTTCTTCGCAAAAAAGGAAGAAGAAAAAATGACATTTTTTCGAAACGTTCTCCTTTTATGGAAAAGGCTTCGATGATAATAATAATACTTTGTTTATATATAGTTATGACTTCTCTAGAGATTCTGAACAAGGATTTTTGAAAAATTCACATTTTCAGATTAACTATCAATTGAAATAACCTGCATTTTCTTTTAAAATTTTCCACTCTAATACATTAAAAAATAATCAAATCCGCTTCTAAACTACATTTTTCAAAAATTCTAGTTCAGGGTCTGTACTGGTTTTGAATATAGACAAAATATTTTTATTACAGAAGCATTTTTCATAAAAGAAGAATGTTTTGAAAATATGTCTTTTTTTCATCCCTTTTTGCAAATAAAATTGCGTTTAAATAACTTTTTATAGTAATAATATTTTTAAAACAATTGTGTACATATATTCTAATTTAAGTAACACTAAATACCAAAAAAGTCATTCATTTGTACTCTTTTTTTTAAAATAACAGTTCCAAATGTAGTCGAATACCGTAAAATGAGAGATTTTTAATGAGTCAAATCATTCGGCAGTGCATTCTTTACAATATAACAAGTAAATTGAAGCATTAAAAAATCTTACCGGATGGAATAAATGTATTTGAAAACAAAATTCAGAACCTTACACATTTTTGAATAGTTTTAGACTTAATGATCATTGAATTAACTTTAAAATCAAAACAGAATAATAATTCTTTATAAATAAAAAAGGAAATACAGAAGTGAAAAAAATTTTAAATAACTGATTTTTAGTGCATATTAATAATTTTTCACGAAACATCATTTTTAAAAAATGACGATAAAACTCTGGATAGTAAAAACTAGTCTCAAAGATTATATTTTATAGCAATTAATACCCATTGCCATTCCAAAAAAACGAAATAGTCAATGAAATATCATTGCAGAACTCTGTAAAAATCGTTCAAGAAAATTCATTTAATCTTTGCATTCTTTTCAAAAACTATAACAAAACGATATCCCGGCAATTTTCCGCATGAATATTCAAGTTAATATTTAAACATCTTGAATGTTATTGGAACCGAAATACATTTCTCTTCACTGTAACAAAAGAGAATAATCAAAGAAACTAAAACACAGCGACATGAACAGCCCCCCCATTTACTCTTTCCAGTAAATAATTATCCAATCACCGTATCGCACCACGAACTGCATCCGATCATTTTCCGAGCCAAAATGAGCGTAAATGCGCGTCTAATCGAAATGGATCTTTCTTTTGTCTGGACGGATGAATAACAATGAACTCTCCCAGAAAACCCTTTTGTAACGACCTTCCCGCCCTCCTCCCCTACACTTGGCCAATAACAGAATAAAAAAAAGGGGGGAGTACAAGGGGTGAATTTCATTTGTTCCATTCCTACTGCGAATTTCTGCTTTATTTCTCGCTTCATGGCACCCCAGCCTGTACGACACGTGACAGATCGGATACAGTCCTTCCCCTCTTCGTTTCACTTCATTTTGCGACCTGAATAATCACCTAATCTTTCCCGATATTATTTTTTAATCCTTCTCAACCAATGAATGGGGTCATTCATTTATTCATATGTACGTGTGTGGAGATTATATTAGTTTCCGAAGGAAAAAAAAACTAAAAATATTTCTTAAATAACACAGATGTAATGGACTTCTTTATGCTGCTTTGCAGATGTAATTTAAAAATATAAAATATAATGACAATTTTTCTAAGCGACTGAATAAAATTTATGACAAAAAATGTTGTACTGTTACCACTCTTGTAACTGTAATTGACTGTTCAAGTAGCAGAAGTGCCCCCTAGCGACCACTTAACTTTAATACAGGACAAGTGAGGCAAGAATGTGGTCGCTATTAAAAAAAAATTCCTTGTTCCTTATCCTTATCATAATTTGTTTTCATTTTTTGATATTTGTTGTCCTTGTGTAACCTGACCCAAACTAATTAATAATTGATATACTAAAGGGGACTTCATTAAACCCGACATCGGGTTTTGCCACTATTTGTTTCATTTTTAGCGTCCGGCGCTCAATAATACCCAAATTATACTACATTAACACGACAAAAATTCCCCCCAAAAAATCAATGAAATCAAATTGTACTTATTATGGAACTTTACAAGGAATGAGGTTTTTAATTTCCAATAAACGTTTTTCATACAAGCCTTTGTTATAATAATTTTTAGAGATGAAATTTAGTAATGCCTTCTGATTAATATGTATACATTTATATTCATTTTATATAAATGGAATCAAATTTATTTTAACTGATATTTGGTGATCTGGTTCATCTCAATTAGATGTATTTAAATTCTCGCTCTCAATAAACAAAATATATTACATAAAACAATACTTAAAGTTTGTTCGTTTATATGTTTATTTATTCGGCAAATAACTTATTTATTAAACTACTCATTTTCGAATTAAAAAACAAATTATGCATTGCTCGGTGATTTTAATTTGATTTTTTATTAACGTCATACTCTAAAGCAACATAAACGGTATTGGCGATGGACCTCGTAATTTTTAAACACGCTCAAGTAATGAGAACAGCACCTAGCTGGTATCCTACTCTCATAACTTCACACCACGCCAGCGTTAGGTATTAAGCCACGACAGATTTAAAGCGGATCAGCTCTTCTACACGACAGGTCTTCAATGGTACTAGGTTTGAACTTTTAACATACCATCTACGAACTTTAACCATGACTATTAGGCTACCGTGGCCACAATGTCTATGAAAGCAGGAAAAATGAGTATACCATTTCTGGTGTCGTCTTCTTTACTTGTTCGCAGCTAAACTGATGAAGTCTTTCATGAATATCCTTCGCATTGCTTGGCCAGGGGTCTTTTAAGACACGAGCCAACTGAGCCCGGTAGCAAGGCCTCGGCCTCGTTTCGTTTTCGACTTGACCTGAATAACCTCCCTATTTATATTATAATTCGAATTATTTGAATTGTCATATCTTATTCTCGGACATGTTCTCCGAAAAACGGGAAATTTGGGCTACAGCAGTTGGAAGATTGCATTATTCAGTCTAGTCCTGTACCGGCCGCCATGATTATTCATTTAATTGGAAGGAGGCAGTCGGTTTGTGTCTATATTTGTGAGATTGCAAGTCACACACATTTAATTGTTACAGGTTTCTGTTTGTACGAGTATTTGACAAAGTATACCATATACTGACTACTTAAAAAGGTCAAAGGTGACCCTTATTTGGTATAGGGGCCCAGGGCCTAAAGAAGTCTTAACCTTGTCACTGCTTGTATCTACCTTGTTTTAACATATAGTAGAACGTCGTTTATCCGAACGTTTACAATCCATCAAATATCCGAACCAAAGTCCGGGTACGTTTTCGAACAGTGCTATGCTTAGCAGTTGTTTCGCGTGACGGGAAAACCCAAGGTGAGGGATATTTGGGGAATTTCAGTTGTGTGATTTGGTAAACAACTGCACGGGATATTAGATCAGTTTGTTTCCAAGTGAGGGGGGTGTATACGTGCTCTTTTGTTGAGTTGTGAACTGCTGTGGCTTCGAATTCAAAACGGAAGCGCAACGTCTTGAACATAGAGACAAAACTTGAAATATTAAACAGTGTAATGATTTGCAATATTCGTATAGTATCCGGTTTCATATACTGCATGGATCGCATTCGGTTTTCGGTTATCCGAACAATCGCGTATCCGACCTTTGTCCGGTCCCAAATTGATTCGGATAAACGACGCTCTACTGAATACCTTTCTATTGTATAGCTAATATTTTCGAATAAATAGGTATACTTTATGAACTGATATGATAAAAAATTACATTTCGGCTAACTTAAAAGTTGAATATTCGTTCTAAGAATTTACCTAAATTTGTTCTAAAGCTTCAGATTCTCTGCCATTTGCGGTTTTGATTTACGACAAGCTTCCATAAATAGACTAATTTCTCAAAGCATGACTGCCTAATCTCTTCTGCATTTCAAACTGAAACATCTTTGTTTGAGATGATGTTTGTAACAAAGAACAGATTTCACTCTGAAAGAGGAAGAAGGGGGGGAAAGTCTTCCAACTCGAGAAGAAAAGAGAAAAAAAGAAAAAGAAAAATTCCGGAGTGTGTGTGTGTAAATGTTTATCTTTTACGTTTATCTTGGGTAGGAAAATATGTCGGACAGAGTCAAAGAGCACATCTGGGGAAAATGCACCTCTTGACAAATATCTTGACAGACAGCAAAACATTCGAAAGGTTTTTACAAAGCGCGGGAAAAAAATTATTTCTCCCTTGAGAGGATATTATTCGAATCCTTATTCCGAGACGAATCAAAGCTTTTTCAACACAATATTCTTTCAAAGAGAAAACTGAATTTAGATTTAGAAGAAGAATTGTAAGCTTCCACTTTCGTTTTTGATAGATTAAAAAGCAATTTTGATATTCTGGGGCATTTGGATTTATAAGGGAGAAATTCGATTTACAGAATGATTTTTTTTTTTTTTGCGTTTTTTTTTCCAATTATATAAGAATTTCTTGTATAAAAAGCGGAATGTTTCACATTAAGAATGGAATAAATTCATGACGGTCACATGATAAAATCAATCACGTGTTTTCCATTGAATTCAAAACTGACATTAAAATAGTTCTAAGATTTAGAGAAAAAATTTGATAACTTGATATGCTCAGACCTTAAAATTCTTCAAAAACTTTTCAAAATTAAAAAAAAAATCGTATATTATACGTGTACAGTAATACCTTACTCTCTAACGAGTCTATTCGTGTTCTTCTTACTAACAGTCCTCTTGGGGAAAACTGGTCTTTAAAATTTATTCTATTGAAAGCCTTCCTCCGTAGAATTCGCGATCTATGCAAATTAAGTAGTGCATTTAAACTTTCGAGTTGAGAAAGAGAGAGAGGTTAGACTGCTACGGATAGCAGTGATTGATTAGCGTGAAGCTAGGCAAGAGAACTTCGTTATTTAATTGATTAATAATAAAATTGACGATTTGGTCAATTAAACGTTAAATTTGGATTAGTTCAAATTGAATTAGAAGGCATATTGCCTAAACGTACGGAATCCAATTTATTAATTCTCCTAGTATCTCGTCTACCCCGCGATTGCTTCACATATTTAGTAATAGGCGCATTTTTCAGTTTGAATTGTCGAATTTGTGTCTTCTTTAAAAATTGTTAATAAACAAAGTTTGTTTTGACTATGGCTAATCTTCCTTCCGATCCTCACGCACTAAGAGGTGAACCCTTACAACCCTACCCCAACTTACGCGAATCCGGTTTTTCTTCCCCCCCATCCCCCTTTTTTCCATCACTAAGACGAAATTAGTGCCTGAGCCTGATGAAATTGGTAATGTGACTGAAGAATTTTTCGATCTTGCCGGGTAAATAAATTTAGAAGTGGACAGTGATGACGTTCAAGAACTACTGGATTCTCACAATCAAGAGCTGTGAATTGATGAGCTCATAGAAATCTATGAGCATAGCAAGACATTAAAGAACTTGAGTCTAAAGACCCAATCAGAAGACCAAATGACGGTTGGGAATTTGACAAAAGGCCTCAATTTAATTGAAAAAGGGTTACAAATTTTACAAAATATCGAATGTAAGGGAGGAATAAAAAAATATTAGCATGCTACGAGGAAATTTTGCGGGAGAGAAAAAAAATCTTTGAACTGGCAGACTACTTTGTTATATTTTATGAAACCTGCATCGAAATAACTTCGGTTTGTGATATCGTTTTTGTGTTAAGATTTTATTAAACATTTTTTTTCTAACTTGTTATTTTCTTTCGTCTCTGACCCCAAATAAGAATAATTATTTATATGTATTTATATGCGAGATTATACCCCGGCTTACGCGAGTTCGACTTACGCAATTATCACTCAATCCCACCTATCGCATAAGTTCGGGATATTACTGTACTTTTAAATGGAGTGTATTTTATTTACCTATTGCTTTATTATTGTTAACAACTATGTGTTTTTTAAAAGAAAGCTTTTTAAAGCAAAAGTTGGCAACATCAAAGCAAATGAACTGATTGGCTGGAAACATATTATAGTTACCATGTGACTATGACGTCACATGAACTTAGCCCATTGCATTAAAGTTCACAGATATTTATTTATTTATTTTAATCGTTTTTGTCTTGAAAAAAAGTTGTTTGTTTAATTTGAAATCCCATTTTTATTCTCTAGCTCAAATTCAGGATTTGATCATAAATTACATTCGAAAAACTTTTGAATTACTGATAATATTTCTTTTTTTACAAATAATATCATGGGTTTTTTTTATTTTAGTCCTCGTAGCATGTATTTTTAATAGCGTACAATAAAGTGACAAACTAAAAGATTTTTAAGGGATTTTGGAAAGAGTATTTTGTTTTCACATTTTCACATAAAAAAAAAAGTATTTGTTCATGTAAATAGATAAAAACTAAATTTTGCTTGAGAACAAAAGTGTCAAAAGAAAAACTACTTAATTAAATTTAAAGATATTATAATTTATTAACATAATTTAATATTTTTTTCTTAGTTATATAAATAATGAATTTATAAATAGTGTCTAACTATTTCTTTAATCTCTTTAAATTTCTTCTTTTTTATATATCTTTCCTTCTATTCTAATAATTTTTATAATTAATTTATAAAAAATTTCTATTTATTTATCTGATTTCTTCTTTACTTATGATATTATTAAACATTTCATTTAGAAAAATCAAAAATTTCATAGTTGAAAAAAAAATTATTTTCACATTAAGTGACAAGAACTGAGAATCAACCGACAGTTTCTAAAAATAAATATGGTTATGACGAAAAAAATGGTTAAGGGGAAAAAAAGAACAAAAAAGAGGAGGAAAAGAAAAAGAGAGCGAGACTTAATTGCTTCTGTTTAAAAACTGCTTCGTCAACCAAATAATAAAAAAATAAACAATCTCGAGTAATTAGTTCGTAAACAAGGTTAAAAAAATACTTTTATCATCTGTTGTTTCCTGTGCCAAACAAATATATTATTCCTTTTTCTTTTCCGTTGCGAAAATCTTTCTCTCATTCTTCTTTAGTTGTTTGATGTGTTCCGCTTTGACTTTTCATTCACTAAGTACGATTTGATTCAGACGGCCGTTTGAAAAAAAAAATGTACTAATGAGAATGAAAAAAAATGCTGTGTAATTATGAAAAATGCTTATTTGTTATGTGAGTTATACGAAAAATGCGAATTCATAATTTTGTCTGAGAATAAAAACCAAGCACATAAGCTATTTAAATAAAAATAATGTCCTTATTTTTTTTAACTTGTCATTGTGTTTGTTACGACAAACGACGCGTCTCGTAAAAATAAAACGAATTTAAAACGTTTCGTTTGAGAAAAATTGAATCTTTTTTTCTGAAGTGAATCTTTTGTATTTTTTGCACCCCAATTTTTTAAATTTTCTTAAGAAAATATTTTATCTATAATGTAAGAATTAAAAATTGATAACAATAAAAATGATTATGAGTTTTAAGTCAGATAAACTCACACTTTCATCTTTATTCGTTATACATTAAACCTAACGTGGCGGCTAGTAAACACGACATTTGGCACAAAATGACTGGTCGCCAAGAAAAATCCAAGGTGGCCGAGGCCGGGCATGTATGATATACCTAAATATTCCCTTATTATACCATAATTATGACGAATTGAGGCATCAAACAAATCAAATCAATTAAAACCCTCTTTTTCGACTCCCTATTTCAATTTTTTTTTTTTTTTTTGATTCAAATGGATTTCTTAACAAAAATCTAAAAAATTCGGCGCCAAATTTTGATCGCCAAATCAGGGGGTTGAAGTAGGATTCTTCCTTTTCTAATTTATCAGCGTTATTTCAGTTTAAATAAAAGAATACCACTTAAAAATACTCATTACGCCAAGAGACAGAATATGCAAGGTAATGACAGTATTGTGTGTGACATACTTACCAATTCTATTTTCCATAGGAAGGACGAATGAACAGCAATTATTTTATCTCACTTAACTAAATAGACCGTTGAAATGGGATGAACGAACTGGACCCTATCGTCCATCGAATCAACTCTTTCCATATTTTATACCCTAATGACCAGAGGGACGCCAAAAGATCCGTAATCATACTCTTCAAACCTCATTTTGTGTCCAAAGCCATTTCATTTCAGCGCCCCTGCAATTTTTCCTACCCTTCTATTGACGAAATCCCTCCCGAGGGAACAAAATCATTTTTCCTAGGAAAAATGACTCAATATAGGGTGAAATGGGGGAAAACTATTTATTTAATAGGGTTTTAGTTTTTAGATGTAAGTGAATGGTTTGGGGGGATTAAAAATAAATAGCAAAGGCAATCCTCTGGACATTTGCAGATATTATTGCATCTTTATTATCCTAGAAAATGTTCTTTTAACACCGAATTAAGTTAAGCTGTTTTTAATTCTTTTTCATTTTTGTCTAAAAAATAAACGAGTAAGAGTTAAGCGATTTATGGGTTATATTAATAGAAACAATATAAAAACAATTGGAATATATATAAACTATTTTTTATGTATCAAAACCAAATAAAATATTTCATCACACCATGTTGGAAATTTTGTAAATATCTACCTAAAAATAACAATATATTCTACAGCTTTTTATATTTCCTATAAATATTCTTACTACTTTCTTTACAAATTCTGGCTTAAAAACTTCCAAAGTTTGAGCTACATTTTTTTGAAGGAACGCGTTATAATTCTTTTTATTTGAACCCTAGCAGTAGCATTTTTTCCTTATACTACTTATTTCTAGTCTCTATTTGAAAAACTGTCATAGAAATATATTCTTCCTGTCCCCAGTTATAAGTTGAAATTATTTACAAGTAGTATAAGTTTTGAGATTATTAATATAAAGGACAAAAATGTATGAACAATTTTTAAAAAAGGAATTTAGAAATCCACCTTTAGGTTTTGTTGAATATGATTCCTGTTTAACAGTAAAAAGTACTCTTTAATTCTTTCTTTCCAAAATTAAAATCCCTCCGTATAATTGTTTTTGATTTGGTGTCGTCTAAAAATTTGGAATATCATATTCGTCAATTGGTTTTTATTTTAGATTATTTTTTTTAAAATTTTTCATTAATTTAATACTATGCTGATACAGTAAAATTTTATGAAGAACTTAAGAATTCCTAAAATAAGTTTCCTTTCCCCAAAATGGCGAAGCATATTTTATACCGATTTTAAGACTAAAGATATTTGTTTGGATGCAAACACATGAAATAATCTCGAAACCAAACTATTACTTATTTTTCTCGGATACGAAAGCAAAATTTGATTTGGAAGCTTTGAAATTAATTTTAATTAGCTCAACTTGCCTTGTGAAACCCGATTTCCTTAACTAAAATTTAAGTTATAAAATGAAATTTTTAAAAGAAAATCAGAAATTTTTGAAGAATGTAAGAATTAAGAAGAATATTTGACTCAACAGCAGTACAAGAATTGGATGAAATAAATAATAAAAAATAATACCGATGAAAAAAATAATGAAATATGTGTTTCTCAGAGAGAAAAAATTAGATTAAACCTATATAAAGAAGAAAAATGCTAGCTGTTTAAGGGGGAAGACAAGTTGTTAGAATATTTAAGGCAGATGCGTGGGCTTCAATTATATGTAAAAAAGATCAATTTAAATTACTCTCTTTAATATTGTAATTTAGTTTGAAATTTTTACTTGTAATAAGCATATACATGAAAAAAATCAGCGTTTCTTGTTCTTTTTCACAGAAAATAATTGGACATCCTCTCAAACAAAAATATATACATTTATCGCCATCCTCCACCCACACATAGCAGATCAAATACCAATATCTCAAACTCTGTTGTGCAATATATGTCACACGACATCTATACCCAATTCGACACGGTAAAGAAAGAAAAAAATACATCGAAGGTCAGAAATCTATCCGTTACATTATTTAAACGTAACTTTTCGATCACGAAGGGACGAGGAACATAAAAAAATGGGGAACAACATCAAACTCGCGGGGAAGGGAGAAATGAAAAAGTGGGAAACGACATGAAACTCGAAAGCGAGCAGGGGGAAAAAAAGGAAAACAGGGTACACAAGCGGGGAAAAAAAGTCTGTCGCAGTCCAGGATTTGTGCAGCATAAAATTGCCTTGAGGGGAAAAAAGAATCTGCAAGTCCCTCGAAAAAAATAAGAGGGGGAAAATAACAACAAAGGGGGGGGGGTGAATTCTCCTCCGACCAAGCTGCAATCGTATTTCGTAATCTTGCTCCTAAGAATCTTTTATTTATTTTCTCTCTCTTTCTCGTGCTTCTATTACTTAGCTCTGAAAGAAGAATCTCTTGCTTTCAGTTTCGTTTTTGAGCGCACGTGCTGCTCTCTTCCTCTGTAGCGGAGCATCATGGGATGTATGCATGTAATAACACTTTCCGCATCCGGTGTGCACTTCACAAAAGAAAGGACATGATACGTATTGCTTTCCAGCCTTGAGTGCGAAACGAAAAAATTATTTAACAATTTTTTGCTTTCTTTTTCTTTCCAAGGAATTATCAATTAATCGCGATTGAACATATCCTGAATTAATTATAACGGAAATACATTTTCTTTGCAGTTGATTGTGCTACAGTCCGATAGGATCTTTTACTCCATAAAATAGAATAGAATTTCTTAAATAATTTTTTTAACAGTCCAATATTTAAATACCGTATTTACTGGAATCTAAGCTACTATCGATTCTAAGCCGCACCCTTATTTCTCAAAATTACTTTTGTGAAAAAATTTTGTCATTGATTTTTAGCCACACCCCCAATTCTCTACACGTTTTTGAGAAAAAAATAATAATTGTGTAAAAAGCTCATCAATATCCGATACTTAGAAAAAAATTTGAAAATTTTAATGAGAAATAACAAGAATAAATAATTTATTTTACCAGTATTAAAAACTCTTTCAAATATATATATATATATATATATATACATGAATCTATAACTACTCTAACCATTAGTATCATGCTTCTAAATGCTATCGTCATAGATAACTTCGGTATTGGTGCCAACATCGCCATTTTCTCACGCAGTGTCGTCTTTCGTGCCATTAAATGTATTTGTTATGCAACATTTTTTTAAAAGAATGTATTTTAGAAGAATGTAAAAGATTTATTAAAGACAACTAAACATGTACAGAAGAGTATACACAGCCTACTTTTATGGAAGGGGTTACATTATAAATAAGTATAGAAATACAATATTTATGCTGCACATTAAAGTTCTGTTTCTATATGGATGAAGACAAATTTAAACCCCGAAACTCCACCTTTCTGTATGCCACTTATTGTACAAACCCAAAACTCTATCGATTATTTTTATATTTTCATCAATATACATCGTTCACTGTATACTACTATAATAACCTTTTGTCACATGGAATTACTAATAGGTAAAAATCTTTCTTCATGATGAAGTTTGCTCGATATAACAGAACACTCATTGGACAGCATACTCCGATAGGACTAGGTTCATCTATTCGACGTCGAAGAAAAAATAATTCTTAATACTCATTTAGGCCTCCAGAAAAATGGTATCGCTATTCCCCTTTCCTTCTATGACATTTTCTCAAAGCACTACTTTCTACAAGATGGTGGTTAAAGGAAGACTGCAAATTAATATATTTCAACCATCTATCTATTTTTATTGGATCGGATGATCTTTCAGGAATAATAAAATGGTTTCTTAAAATTGAAACTTTAGGATCATGATTTCCTCAAAGTTTCATAAAACGATTATAATTGCTTCTCATCGCATTTTCTAACAAACTCTATCTCTGTAATTGGCATCTGCTCAATTTGTGGCAGCAAAGCAATTCAAAAAATCAATTTACCTAATAGAAAATTTGCCGTCTCCATTTTAATATAAATTGACGCAATTTATTTTTGAAATAATTCGATGGGAATTTTTAAGAAATTTAAATAATTATGGTGATTAAAAATTTTTAAAAAGTTTATTTTGGAATTTAATGTTAAGCATAAATTTTTTTCAATGTCTAATGCTCAATAAACTAAACTCAGAAGTGCAACAGCCCATGAGAGCGAAGGTATACTGTGCCTTTCTCAGTATACGTGACCATTGAGAGCTGAGATGGATAAGCAGATGTCCCGATCAGGTGGTCAGTCCGAAGCGAAACCCCTGGGGGTCGTTCACATTTATCGACTCACTGCTGGGATGAAATGCTTAGTAGACCTTTCCCCGCCCGAGGACAGAACCCTGGACCTGTGGTTCGGAAGCGCGATACGCTACAACTTGGCCACTGTGACTCCAATGCTCTTTTAGTGTTTGTTAAATATAAAACGTTTTTACTATGTATATATAAATTTCCATTCCTATTAAGACAATGCAAAATAAAAATTTAATTTTCTTAACTCTTGAATTTGTTTTTATTTCTGGAACTAATTAAAAAGGAAACAGAACAAAATTAAAAACGACATTTTTTACCTATTTGCTACCAACACAATCATTTCATTCATATTTTGTGTACAGTGAAAATTGCTAAATGCATCCTTTACATAATTTTAAATAAAAACTTTATTTACAGGCAAGATAAACTCTGGTAAATGAAAAAGTTTTGAATTTTTACACTCTTATCTTACATGCAAATGCCACAATATAGGCAAACACATATATCAAATTTCGAGTAGTAACATCAATCATTTTAGAGTTCCCGTTTACAGTAAAAAAAGGACCGGAGATTTTTTTCCCTGGGACCTTAACTGTCCCAGTTGTTTCATCCCCACGTGGAGATGTAATTAAACACACGTGCGAAAAAAACGACAATTCTCACCCTCTTTCAACAAAGATAATCGTGTTACCGATATCGTCGCCTTCGTAGGCTGAGGATTTTATCATTATCTTCGGTCCACGGATTTCAAGATATTTAAATAATAACTGGACTATATTATATATTTGTCAAAAAATTTCAAAATAATTTGATAAAAAAGTAGTGTTGAAAACGTTATATTTTTTAACACCCTTTTATAAGCTTCACTTGTAAGTAACAGAGAATCTTTAAACTCAATTTTTACCCACTTTATAAAGTCAGATTAATTCGAAAATTTGCTCACTTGTCCAGGATGAATGACAAAACAATAATTTAACAATTTTGTTTATTGTCCTGATCGGGATCATTAGGATTAACGATTTACCATTTTTAGATCCCATCCCACATCTGGCGACTCATTTCAGATCCCATTTCCAGATTTAGCGACTAATAGATTAAGTTACAACTTAGTTCAATTAGCATTAGTTCAATTTACATTTTTGTAGCTTTTTTAAACTATTATTTTTATTAATCCAAGACACACACAGTAGAAATGAACTCAGCAGAATATTTAAATATTTGTTGCAAGCGTGTAAAAGCTTTACTTTTAAAAAATATAATTTTGCAACGCATTTTTTTTTGATACATCGAAGTAAAACTCACACCAAAAATTATATAATTTTGAATCAATTGACAATTTTGATATAGTTTAATATATTTCATTTATATGAAAGAATGATTGAGATGTAATGTAAAACTAAAAGGATTTTTAAAACAGTGTGACTAAGTTGCCATTTTATTCATCAAATGGTTGACAAATAATTTTTTTCTTGGCTTCTTTTTTTAGCGTGTTTCATCATAAATCTTTGCACCTAGCCCGAAAATGTATTTGTGCTGGTGATATACTTTCAATTTCAAATTACGTGAATTATTTTTGTTGTAATATTTTTAAAATTATAGGCAAAAATATTTTTAAATTGGTTTTAATTACAACTTATGCCTATTTCTTAATCTTACAGTCCTATTCATTAGTGTGATTTAAATTGAATCTTTTTCTAGACATAGAAATTGATGAGACAAATGTTTATCTTCTTCAAGTACTTCTTCTTAAGAATTGTATTTCTTTGATGTTTGCTTCAAGTACATTTCTTGGAAACGATGCAAAAAAATATATTCCCCAATAAAAAAAAAAACATGATTTAATTAAATGATTCAAAAAATGGTTCTGTTGCTCTATTTTTCACTTACAAAAAATTAAATAAAAATTAAACTTTTTCGCTATAAAAATGAGTATTTATTTTAAAAAATAATTAACTGTTTTAATTGATATATTTTTTATATATTCTCAACTATCTCAACAAATTTCAAATGGATCAACTTAATATATATAAAAATTAAACTGATTAAATTTAAGTTATAGAGATAATTACTTAAATGGAAAAACTATTTCCTTCTGTTTACTAAAAATAACTAAATCTCAGTAGCTTAGACAAACCCTGTAAAATAGTTATAAGAAATGAATTATTTGGATTATTTTGAAGAATTAAACATTATATCAAAAAGCATCTGAGATTTTTCATACTGAAGTATTTGTTATTTTTTTTTAAAAGAATAGTTTTAAACGCTTATTTAAAGATGCTTTAATAATGGTGATGAAAAAATAACATTTTTATGCAAATATTCATAGAAATGCTTCTTAATTTGGTTTTACAACAGTGTTTTCCAACTACACTTGCGAACTCATTGCTATCAAGAATGCATTGGATATCTTCCTCTGTAAAAGCTTCCAAGAATCCAGCGACATTATCATCTTCACAGACTCAAGATCCTCGCTGCAAGCCATCCAGAAGGGCAAGTGCCAAATCAGCCACAAAATCATCACAAAAAAAGAGACCCTGCACGTTACAATGGATACCAGCCCATGTAAATATCCTCGGTAATGAGAAAGCCGATAAACTTGCTAATTAATCCAGAGCTTGCCCCCAATCATCTAACCTCACGACCCTTATTGACGCCAATGCAGTTGCCAGCCGAAGACTAATCATCAATAATTTTAAATATTCCATCCCAGCTCTAAATAGTAACTGTACAATAGCATCAATAATAACTAGACTTGGAACAAAACACGTAAAAGGAATGAAAATCTCAACTGACGGACAAAGAAGTTACTCAAATCACTGCCCTAATGTTCAACTGTCTCCACAACATATCCTCAACTACCCAGCAATTCAAGCCAGGCTTTTCAAGAGCAGCCCAAAATACCCGGAAGATTTGATCTTCTCTGGTAAAGTTGTTGAGATTGCCAAAGCTGTCTTCAACAGCTTCAAAGTGATCTAAAGCTTCTTTTTTGTTATCAATCTGCACATCATGGACACACCAATAACAACAAACGTGTTTTAAATTACATAATGATTTCATAATTAAATCATAAATATAAAGGCAACTAAAGGAAAAAATAAACCTGTTATTTTGTCACAGAAAATGGGAATTAGAATACATTGAAAATGCAATGCTCTTATAGTAAGTTATACCTTTTAATCAGTTACAAACTTTAATCACATATTATATGGCTCATTATTAATTCTTCCCTTAATATTTTTAGAAACCTTATTTACAGCTTTTATTAACAAACTAGAGTCTTTAGAAAAGGAAGAAGAAAAAATTTTAAATCGCGCGATTCACTCATAGAAATATACTAATTTTTGAATTTTTTATAAAAATAAAATCATTAATAAATATTTAAACTTTTATTTAGATTGTGTTAATAAATCCAAACAGGCAGAATATTAATAAAACGCTCAACACACATTATAAAGTATTTTGAAAGAGAGTGTGATGTATGCATAATCTTCCTGGTTACTGTCTACCAGACACTACCTTGGCGTAATTAGCAGTTAAGATGCTATCGGTATCTGCATTACAAAAGAGGAAAAGGTGATAATTACTCTGCTTTAGATCTCTTAACGCTCTGAGAGAGAAATATTTGTTCAGTCTCATCATCTCTTTACGGGAGTTCCAATTACAGCTCCATCCTCTTCAAGAAGGCATTACGGAGGACGGAACAACAATTTCCTAGGTACGGACGTCTAATTGGGGATTCAGAGAAAACGATTCCCTGTAGACAGTGAATAAAACACAAACGGATCGCTCAAAGTGAACGGATAAGTGAACTGGATTTGTCGAAATCGGTTCATTCTATGAATGACAGCTGGATATAAATAATTTTAAAAAATATTTCGGAAGAGTTTTAACAAAAAGAAGGATGAAATATTGAAATAAGTTTGGACAGGATTATTTTTTTTTAAAAAATTGAATATTCTTTTCCAGAAAGAAGGGAAAAAACTTGACGAGTTGTAACGGGTCTATCCGCGTACCTCCTAATAATTCTCTTGGGGAAAATCAATTGAAAATTTTCTTCCGAAGAAGACGCGGTCTATGTAAATTAGGTCGTGTATTTAAGCATTAACTTTAGGGTTCGAAAGGAGAGAGAGGTTAGAAGCTAAAGGATTGCAGTGAGGATTAACGTAATAGAAAGCTAGACGAAAGTGTTCAGTAGATTATCTGCTTAATATTTAAGATTTGTCAATTTGATAAATCGGATTAGGGTTGGCTTGAAGTAGATCAACTTAGACATATCTTAGATTATTGGAATGTGTACGGCTAAGACAATCCTAAAGTAAGTTATTAAACTTATATTTAAACTTACTTATATCGTATACCTCGCGCTTGCTTTTATATTGATTAAGTGGTGCATTTCAGGATAAGTAATGTTTTAATTTTTACAAAAACTAGAGCACTTTATCTTAGTTCTTATATGAAACTGCTTAAAAAACATTGATTATATTCACGTAAGGGACTATAAATTTTGTAATAAAACAGTGATTGATAAATCTGAAGGTTAAAACACTTCTACTATTATATAGAACATACACAAAAAAATTTTAGTTGATTATTTTCAAAACTTTTTGAGCAATCGTTGTCCCCGTTTCAGCATTTTCAAAACACCACATTTCAAGTAAAACGCGTTTTAAAGTATAACATCTCGCTTAAAGTAATGGCATCTGATTTTACTAAAATGCTAGTAGTTTCTGTTCTAGTGAACGGAAAATAATAAACTTGGCATTTTTATGAAGCTAATAAGATGATCAATAAAATAAAATCATAAAAAAATGTCAATTTTTGTCAAAATTCACAATTTTAGGGTAGTCGGATACCTTAAATTCTCTTTTTTGGACATATTCGTTCGCTTAGCGAATGGAAGTGACGTACTTCTTTGCCTGTTTGAAAATTGAGTGTAAATAAAGTGAGCAAAGATAAGCGTAAAAATCATGCCATTAATTGATACAGAAAAACATGCTTAGAATTTAGGAGTGAGTGTTTATTAATGACGCACTATAAAACAATACAAGAGCTATTGACAAAGGGCATCCTCATTTGAAACCTTAGCAAGTGACGAGGAGGACACCTAAGATGTCAGCCCCCCCATCCCTAAATTATCACACCACGCTAATGGGAGGGCTTAACATCTCTCACCCTTCTACACGAGGGCTGAAACTCATGATTCACTGGCCACGAGTTCAAGGCTATAACCACTAGGCTGCCGCGACCACTTAAATTGGTGGAAAAGAGACGAATTGCAGTGGAAAAGGTTGTTTCAAGAAAATGAAGTCCTGTGTTTCTTTTTAATATTTAAATCAAACACTGTCGATTACATAACCTATCACTGAAACAGTTGATAAATTAGGAATATCATACCAACAGAGTATTCACTGCCTATGTTGCTGGATTGTTCTAAATGAAATACTATACTGTTCGAATTAATTGGGCTAAACATGTTTTTCTTGTTTGATTTGGAATGTGATTACTAGTGATGTCCCGAACCATCTCAAACCCGTTATATCTGCCTTTAGGTAGAGTGACAGATCAACTTTGCCTATAATTTATTCATTTTAGTGTATCAGGAGCTGAGTTGGGAGCCTTTCAGTGGGACAGTTGGTAATTTCAATTTTACGTTCTGTATAACACGCGTTACATTTACTTGTTCAAAGATGAATATTACTCCGAGGAACAGTTCTGAAACAAATCGATCTCAATGAACACATTTCTGTGTGACTGTGAGAGATATAACTATGGCAGTTTGCGTGATCGAATTAAGCGTTTTAAGAACATTTCAAAATTCTCGATCATCTTCTCCAAAAAGAAAAGAAAAATGCGAGCGCAAGCAGAAAACTACTCCAAGAATTGATAAAATTTTAATAAGATATAGCAAAACAAATCCAAGAAAGACAAGTATAGACTTTTGATTGGATTTATTGGATAATGGTGTTGAAGTGAGTTCCTCAACTGCACGGAAAAAACTTCTGGAAGATGGCCTTAAGGCAACAAGACTGGGGGGGGGGGAACTAGACATAATAAAAACCCCGTTTAGCATGTACCAAAAAATACCGATCATGGACTATTAACGACTGGAAGGTGATTTTGAGTGATGAAACATTTATTTCTGCAGGGATACAAATCAAATGTAGTTAGACGAAGTGAAGTTGAAACTTTATTACCAGATCATATCCATTCTTCTAAACAGATGTTTGGGTTCTTTTTCACAACAAATGGCCCTGGAAGCTTAACTCCTCCTTAAAGACGTGATGAATTCTGTCAAATATATAGAAATATTATGTAGTAGGATGGTTCCATTCAAGGAAACATTTAATGAAACATTTCAACATGACTTGTCCCCTTGTCACAATTCGAAATTGGTCCATAGTCTTACGCGGGGAAAAAATAAAAGTGCTCGATTGACCTGGAAATTCTCCAGACTTAAATCTTATTCAAAACTGATGGCATATTCTCAAGGATCGTTTCGCTAATATGAATCGCACTACAACAGAGCAAATGATAAAAAGGGCTAAACTAGTGTTTCAAGATGATGAAATCGAGAACATGTGTGCTACGCTAGTGGAGTCAATCTTAAGACGTGTTGAAAAGGTCATTCCTGCTGAAGAAAGACATACTTCCTATTAATATACAGATTTTTCAGTCTGTTTAAGGTATGTAATGATAAAAAGCTAAGGTTTTAGAAAAAAATCACTTTTTTTCCATTTGTCCCAATTGTTTTGAACAGAAAAGTAATAAAAAAATCGGAACGGTGAACTGAAAATGTTTAATTTAGTTCATTTTAATTCAACTCTCTCTTTCTCACGCCTCTCACATTCTTCATTCCTCCCACTTCTAAGCACTACAGAATGCAAACATATTTAATTTCCGGCGATACAGAGACACCCTTCCCTGTCCTTTCAACTAGATCACTGACCACCCCTCATGAAACATTGAAAAAAGATAGAAAATTATCCTGTTCAAACAAAGAAACTCGTGTCTTGCCCATTAATAACACGAGCTCGACTCACTCAGAAATACAACCTCCAATCAATTATCGTTATTTTTATTGTAGTTATATCCCGACCCCCTTCTTTTATGCAGACGATAACAATGACAGATGGTCGGAGACACCCCCTTGGCCTAAACAGATGTTATCGACCATACAGGGAAGCCACAATGGAGATTTGATGACGTCATCCCGGACTCTCATGACGTTTTCCCATAGAAGTAAGTTCTGTCCTCGGCGATTGGTCGGTGAAGCCTTTCACCCTCCCTCCGAACACAATACACACAAATTGCAAAAGTTTGCAAAAGGACAGAAAAGTGTGTTTTCCCCGTCTGGGATAATTATTGGGATTTCCGCGTCTTTTGTGAGGGAATATTTTCCGAAACTCTTAAAAGGGTTCTTTAATGGGGTGCTGCTATATTTCCTCTTTTGTTTGGTCTTTATTTCTAAGAAAAAGCTCCCAATTGACAATAATATTTGTAATTTAAATCCATTTATTTGAATTTGATTCCTATATGAAGAGTTATGATTGAAATCGTCTGCAAAGTTTAACTATTTTCAAGATAATGATTTCAGACTAAGATCTAGTTTCTGAAAGATCACTACAAAAGAATTTCCCTGCTCTAATAAGAATATTCTTTGTCTTCCTTGCCTAACCAATTTTAGATGCGTTCTCCCACCCCCTTCCATTTTTACATGAATAAATCTCAAAAAGATGGATACAAGATTAGTCGATAATTTAAACTCTTCAATTATTTGGCAAAATAAAATAGTTCAGTTTAATTTATATATATTTCAAAAATCCCTTACAAAAAAGATACATGCGCTATCTTATACATAATATACATTTATCTTAAAAAATTCTTGACATCAGTTATAAAAGAATATTCTTGTGAAACATGATTTTGAAATAATACTTAAAAATATAAACTAATTAAAGCTTTTTTCACTTAATATTAAAGAATAGGACCAAATTTGGAATACTTTTTCTGATATAAAAAAACTGAAACAGTAATATTATATTTGGGCTCCACTAACCTATAAAGAACAACATATTTTATCATGCTTATCATTCTTATTCGAATTTATCCATTTTTTTCTGGTATAAAATATGTTTCGTATTTTTTTCCTTATACCGTAATGTTAAACGAGCTATCCATTTACGTGTTAAAGTAAAGAAAAAGGATTTATGGAATATTTTGAAATTTTATAAACGTTTTATTATAATCAGAAGTATGAATTATAGCGTTGCAAAATTTCATGAAAATTGAGTCATTTTTCTGTCTGAAAATGTACTCCGAGCTTAGTTCACGCTGTCATACATTTGGCGAAGACAGACTGAAATAAGTGAATTAAATACTTCATTATAATAAAAAAAAATAGGCATTTAGCTTCGTTTGGGAATTGAATATTCCAGCCATCAAAAATCACTACATCAAAAAATATCGTATTTTTAACAAAATATATTGAATTAATCAACTGAGGAATTTATATTCAATATTCGTAATTCAAAAATAATTATATTTGCTCTATAAGAAAGCTAGTAATATTTACTCTAAACCATTTATCCTTAAGGTAAGAGCAATTTAACAAAAAGGAACAAACTGCATTATTAAAGGAAAATGGTACTTAAATATGGCATCACGGACAGTGAAAAATTTTAAAATTGAACTTTCGCCAGAATTTTGCTTTAGGATTATAAATATGTATTACCTTTTAAGCTGTTCTTTGGTCAAAAATATCTTAATAAATGGAAACATTAAAGCCCGAATAGAAAGTAAATGGAATGAATTAAAATGAAAAATTTACCGCTCACAAAACTAAGCTAAACTTAATTTAAGTTTAGAAGGAAAAAAAAACTCCTTCATGTATTCTGGTTTTTTCCCCCCCTTCAAATTTTTTCAGATTTCTGATGTACAAAAATTAGTGATTTATTCACTTATTTCCTCAGAAAAAAGAAACACAGTAGGACTTCATCCAAATTAATATTTCAACATGTAAAATACACCAAGAGAGATATGATTAAAAATTTTCGATATTTAGTGATTCAAATTATATTCCTATCTTCACTATACAGAAACTAACTACAGAATAAATTCAGATATTGTATGAACAAAATCTGTGATGAAAAGGAAGATTAATTTCGAAGCAAGCGGCTAAATTGAAAATTTATCAAAATTTACTCATTCTATGGCATTTGAATCTTATAATATTTCAAGAACAAACTAAAATAATCTTCATATCTGTGATTAAATTCAGGACAAAAACATTGCAAAAATCGGTGTTTAACCGTGATAGATAATAACTGAAAACAAATTAAATTAAAAGAAGCTAAAATCAGAAAGAATCTAAACTATGGAAAACACAATAATCCGCTATTATTTTTTGAGAAATTTATACATATTAATATGGCATTGGTTTTTCTGGTGAACTTTTCAACTTCGATGCATTTTTATAGGGTGTGCTACCAGCCAATTACCATTAGTTGAGGAAATAAACGTATTTTTTATGCCGTAAAATTAATGTGCCTACTTCATCTATCATTAGTTGGGTGAAAACTTTTTATATTACGCCATTATAAATTAAAATACCTCTTTCATTAATACATAATTAGATGAGAATATCTTTTTTACGCCATAAAATTAAAATGCTTTTATTTCATCAATATCGTTCTCTACATTAACTTATTTCTGTGTTTAGAGTATAAAAATGATATTTTTTTTCTGAATATTCGTTTTCACGATTTCATTTTTAGAATTACATATGTTGTAAGGGAGAAAGAAGTGGGACATTTGAAAAACCTTTTCTCTTTTACTTTCCTTGTCTGTACTGCTGTAAAGGTTGTTTCTCGACATTAGTACAGTAACGGAGGGAAAGCAAACTATTTTCGGGTGGTCGTAGAAATTTTTTTTATATATTCTGTAAAATTTGATATGAAAATACAAATAGTTGTTCGAATTTTTCCAAAAAATTGTTTGTAACTTGTAGAAATCATGACAGTTCATATAATTCCTCGCAATTTTCTATTTTTTATCTAAGGGGTATCCGACTATGTTCGGAACTAATTTTGAAAAGGCGCATAAATGAATTTTTTTAACATATATATTTAAGTGTCATCTGTATTAGAATATACGTATAAAATTGTGTTTTAAGAATATTATTACAATTAAAAATTATTTAAATGCAATTTATGGTAAAAAAGAAGAAAAAATAATAAATTTCCAAAACGTTCTCCATTTGTGGAAACTGTTTCTATAATAATATTTTGCCTATATACAGCTAACATTGCTGTACAAAATTTGATCTAGGACTCTTGAAGTATATAATTTAGAAGTGGATTTATTCATATTTTAACATATCACTGTAGATAAATTTTAACAAAAAACACTGGTTATTATTTCAATTGAAAATACTGTGATTTTTTCAAAAATTTTAATTCAAGATCTGTTAAGATGCTTTGGAATATATATACAAAATATTATCATTTTGGAAGCATTTTTCATAAAAAGAAAAGAATTTAAAATTATCCCTTTTTTTGTCTTCCTTTTTTGCAAAAAAATTGCATTTAAATCATTTTTTTTTGTAATAATATTACTAAAACAATTTTACATGTATATTCTAATTCAAGCGGCACTAAATAACAAAAAAATATTCATTTATTCGTTTTTTCAAAATTACAATTTTTAGCATGGCTTTTTGGCCTTAAGGGGGAAAAAATTTTGAGCGATATTCGAAAACTTCAAGCGCTTACAATATATAGGAATATAATTTAACAAAAAATTTTAAAGTACATTGTACTTTCGTATTTCTTTAAGGAAAAATCATAATCCACTTTATTAAAATCTTATGCATTTCAAAGTATATGTTTATATAACATTCTGAAAACTGATTATTATTTTACATCTGGATGTAATATACTATTTATATACTGATATATTATTTCATCTTCTTATTAACTAAATAATTTTTAGTTAGTATGAACTGAATATAATTTAAACGCCTAAATGTCAAACACCGTTTTACCATTAACCTTTCTTAGAGACAAGTTCATTTAACTTTTAAGATAGAAAAAACAACCATTTTAAAAAACCTTTTTTTATACATAGTCTAAGCCCTGCTAAAAATTCCAAGTAAGCATTTATCTGCACATCTAGAGAAGAATAATAAGTAGTATTTAACCGAAAAAACGAAACCACTTTACTATAAAAAGCACTGGCGAGTTCGCACTCTGAATAAATAACATACAGTTAACCAGAAACCGTACGGCACTATCTCGAACGTTATTTATAAACCCAACACAAACCAATTCATTCTGTATGCACTTAGGGGCCAATGTCACTTCACTTCCACGAACAGAAAAGCAACGACCCTGGAAATCGTCTGCGTTTTAAACGGTAATCGAAACGTGTTAGACATGCAGAAGAGAAGACACAAGCGTTTGGGCGTGGTCCGCACGCAAGACCTCTTCCACCCCCACACTCTCTTTCGAACGTTTTTGTTCTTTTTCTCTCGGAATTCCTTCCGCGCTCGTGCAGGGTCGATGGCTCCTCCCCCACCTTGGCATTGAACCTGGGGACGTGAAACGAAGGGAGGAAGCCTAGAAAGAGCTGTCATGACCTGTGGTCAAGGGAGATAAGAGGCGGAGGTGTGGTGAAGATGAATATATGCATGAAGAAGTCTACCTTCGATTTTCAGGGGAGAGTTTCTGTCATTTTCACGTATGATAATAGGAAGAAAAAATACGCGATTGATGAATATTCTCCTAATAATATTAACATATGGAGACATGGAAGGGATCATACACGTGCATGTTAATAATTGAATTACAATGTTTAAATGTTACTGAATAACACTGAGTAAGAAAGCGTGAGGTTTTAATATATGCTAAAACTATTTTCTTTTTATATTTTCTCTCGTTTTTTTATATTGTTATTTATTATGATTTATTTTTTTAATGTTTTTGACTTCGATGAATTTACTATTCCATGCTACATGAATACTAAATTTCAAATATCGTATTTTAAAATACATAGTATTGTGAAAAAAATATAATTTAATTTTAACTTATCGTCTTGATAAGATTAGCATTACATGTTTATTACAACAAGATTACTTTAAAAAGCTGAAGACTAGTTTTATATATTAATTTCAGTTCGTAATTTTAATATTCAAATCTTTGTTATTTGTAACATAATATATTTTAAACTTGGGTGTAGACTTTTGAAATAATTTTTTTAATGTTCTTTAAACAAACACTTTAAGGTTCATATTGAAATGCGGGGGGGGGGGGATATAGAATTTTGTTAGAAATAGTTTTTTGCACAAATAACGAAATTTGAATTCACGATATTTTTGTTTACTGACCAATCAAAAAAATTGATAAATGTATTTAAGAATTTCCTAAATAAGAGATATTTGTGCGATATCTGATATAAGTAATGCGGGAATCAAAAATGTATTGATTCAATCAATAGTAATTTTTTATTGATCATTCTGTTTTGAATTCCCTATTAAAATATTTGGTTTTTAAATAATTTTTAAAAAATAATTCGTAAGCATTTTTAATTATTTTTTAGAAGTGTCTTTAGAAAAGAGGCCAAAACTGACTTAGATGCTTATTCTTCTTAACCACATTATATTTTTAAAATAGTGTAAAAGTTTTTTTTTAAATCCTCCATAACATAAAATTATCGAATATCAATAACCTACAGCATTTTTCGTCTTCCTACAGTCAAATAAACATTTTAGATTTTTACAATTCAATGAGACATTTTATATTAAACATAATCATTTTTATTAAAAGATTCTGGACTCAATGAATGTAATAATAATTTCTGTAAAGAGAACGATCGGATTTTTTTAAAAATACTTCGACAACAATTTAGATATAAAGATTAATATTTAAATTTTTTAAAAGAATTTTTTATAAGTATCGAATTTAACTTAACTCTCTGTGTACTTAATATAATTCCAAAATTATATATATATTTTTTGCTGAAATGTCTAACTAGAATCAATTTAAAATATTTTAATTAATTAATTTTATTTTCCATTTATTTTGAAGGGGTAAAAAAATCACATTTAATTATATAAATTATTATAATTTAGAATATATCAGAAATGAAGATTTGATTTAGATTAATTACATTTGATTAGATTTAAGAAACCAAAAGGTTCAATTTTTTCTCAAAGGCAGAAAATGTTTTTAAAATATGAAATTTATTTCTAACCAGCTTCACTGATTTTTTTTCACTATCTTTACAAGAATTATTTTAAATTCAAGGATAAATCAATATGCTAATGTTACTAATTAATGCACAAAATTAATATTATTTTGGTATTTCATTGAAATATTAAATCAGAATCCATGGGTAAATAAAACATAAGTATAAAACAGAATAATAATAGAAGAAAATTTTGTTCTGTTAAATTTCATGTCACAAATTTATTTTTTCTTTTATTAAATTCAAAATAATGACTCAACATCCCTCAAGAGTAGTTCACTCAGATTTAAATAAATAAAAAAAGAATAACACGATTTTAAAAAAAATTATTTTACGCAAAATTTTTTGATTTTCAATAGAAAAGAGAATTTTTTTTCTCCAAACATGGCATTTATTTCCTCCTTCATAAAAAAAAAAAACAATTATAATCTTTATACTCATTTATCAATATTAGTTTCAATTGAATACAAATGCATGAAATAAAAATTAATTTCACATAACTGCATTAGTTTAAAACTTTTTATCAAAATTTCGAAGCTAACAATCTTATCTCAAAGGCATCTGATTGTTAATTCGAAACATATGGTGCACATAAAAATTGGTTTTCTTCTCTCTCTCACACACACACAAATACTTTTATTCAAATAAATATTATTCCTTATCCAGAAACAAACAAAAAAAGTTCTGATGAATCATTATCCAGCTTCAAAAACGAGAGTAAAAATATGGAATAAATGTTAGAACAGCTTAAGCAAATGCGATCGCAGTGGCTCATTTGAAGAATCTCGGGTTTTCTCGAGGAAAGCGAAATTATCGATTTCATCCGGGCATTAGAAGCACGGGGCAAGAGAATGTGTGAATGACTCAAGAAGAAACACGGGGACTGATTCATAAAATGCAGGAAAAAGGAATGAAACTTCTCAGTGATAGTCACTAATTACTCGAGGAACATTGATAATTCCAGATGACTAATTTTCGGTTTTTTTAACACTGCACAACAATGATTGATGTTGACACATTTTTACGATTGGTAAGCAGAAATGAGGAATTTAAATTGAATGAATTTCTTAAATTTAATATTTAATTGAAGATTATTTTCTCTGCATGTTTAACTGCATTTATTTTAATAATGAACTGCCTAAAATACTTGTACTTATAAAACCTTAAAGATTACTGAAAAATTTTAGAACCAAAGCAACCAAACAAATATTTATCTTTATAATTCAGCCTCTATCAATATATATTTTTATCTTAAATGATTTTATCGAGAGAGAGAGAGATGGTTTTTTAAATAATATACATTTCTAAAATAAATTTATTACTTTAGTTTCATGTATAATTTTATTAATGCAAAATTTCACGTAAAATTTAATTAAATGATTATTTTTGATTTTCATATATTACTTCATAATTTTAAAATAACAATGATTAACTAAAACGGAATGGTTTCGCTTAAAGTGAGAATTTTAGAGAGGAATGAAAATTTTCCCACAATTTTTAAGATGATACTTTCTTTTAGCTTATTATACCTCAATCAATTTTAAAAAATCTAGAAATCGGTTTATTGTATCTCAATTAATTTTTTTTCAAATAAAAGTACGTTTTTAGAAGGAAAAAAATATAGGAATATTTCGAATTGGGAAAAGTGTGTCATTTAGGAGTAAAAATTAAGCATGGTCACGAGAAAGAAGAAATATTTTAATTTAAAAACATGAAGAAAAGCTTACCTCTGAGGAATTCATTCCAATGCTAGTCAGTTTTGTGACCGATAATTAAATAAATTTATATGCACACATTTTTATGAACATACTTTTTTTTTACTTATATGACATGTGAAAAAACAGAGCAAGCAAAATATTTAACGATTAAATAAAAAATATATCTAATAAAATTAAGGTTATGTATAAAAAAATAAAGACATAAGAAAGTAAATACAGGTGATATTTATTTTCATTTATCAACTGTTTGAGAAATATCGGAGCATCTGAAAAGTATTCGTATTTTTTCTCTGTCGCTAGTATTTTTTCTTGTTTAATGTTACGTTATCATAATATTTTGTAATAATTAAATAATTTTCAGAGAAAATATGTATTTTGAAATTTCTTTTGACAAAATGGGTAATAATAGGGAAATTTGACAAAATAAGAAAATTGCCTTATGCCTTACAAAATTGAACTTATCGATAATTTATAACTGAATTGATACTTGTGACACAATAAGTTAATATTTTTTTTTTCATTAAGAAAAACATAGCTTTTACAAAATTGTGAAGTTATTAATACAAGGAGAAAGAACACTTATCGCAGATTGTAATCTGTATATATAATCAATGATTACTTCTTATTTTTGCAGTCTTTAAAATTTATTCATATATAACAAATTATCCTCAGACATAAATTATATGACATGCTCAAAATCAGTTTTTACATACATAGAGAATCATTTTAATAATGACGAAGGACAATTTTAAGTAAATTTCTCAAATCTTACATAAATAAAAAAAAGTTGTCATTTATGTAACTTTCTTATATTTACCAAAAATTAAGAACTATTTACTCTCTTCCAAAAAAAAAAACGTGTGATGACATCTTTTTACTATTTATTCTAAAAAAGTAAGAGAAAATCTTTTGTCAACAGTTCCTTTTACGTACAAAGAGAAGTTACTAGTCATTTTCATTTGGAAAAATATAATAGTTTCGAACTCAGAAATAAATTCCTTATTCAGCAAAAAATGGAGATGTTTTCTCCTCTTTTGGAATAACATCTGCATACAAACATATTTACAGACAAAAAAAAAATTTTTTTTAAATAAGACATAATTATAATTAAAGACTTAAAACTCGAAATTCGACACCATGAGAGAACTTACCTTCCCCACCATTGGCGCAGGAAACTGCATTTCCATTGGCAGCGACGGCTCCATCTTGACCTTCTCCGTCCACCATCACTTTAGGAGGAGCACCCCCAGCAGCCTCCTCTTCGGGGGCGCCGTAGGCCCCCGTGGCACCGGTCTTGGAATTAGCGCAACCCATCACACTACTACACCCTGGAAAGAACAAGAATTCCTCACTTCACGTGAAAAAGACGGGGGAGAGAGCAGGAAGCTGTTTCCTTTCCTGTTCGAAGAGAATTTTCCTTTTTCTGGGAGAAAGGGGTTGTTTTCCGGAAAAGAGGGCTCAATCCGATCGGTTGGGCGGATGCTCTGAATGTGGAGAGAGAAGAGAAAACGAGACTCTACGGAGATGAACGATCAATGAGACGCGTACTTGCTTGGCGCCATCTGTTGGACAAAGATAGAACTAAAATAACTATGACTCATTCATGGGGCTTTCCTAGTGATTTAGTCACCGCGAGGTAAAGATGGGGGTGGGTGGGAATGTGGCGTACCTAATGAAATGACGTTTCGGTGTTGGCTTCTAGACGCCTGAGGCGCAAAAGAGGGGACCTAAAAAAGGGTTGATGGCTTTGAAAAAGGACAATCCTGCACGCGACTAATTTCGCTTTGAATAAAGAATTCCACCCCATCTATTTGAATTGAGAAGTCTAGTTATTCAACATCCCCTATTTTTCATTGGCTGCTTCAGGTTTCAGAAGAGAAATATTATCCAGATCATGTCTGATGACACAATAGACAACATTATCTTCTTTTTTTGTTTAGCGAAAAAACATATGAAATTAGTGGGAAGTCTAAATGCGTGTTGCCAATACTGTGTCATCTATTATTTTATCATTAAAAATTTTTGTGGCCCTTAAATGTTTAACCAAATAAGTAACATTTGGTTAAACATTTCGGGGGCTACAAACAAAATTCCCATCAAAAGTATTGATTGAATGTAACACTAATTAAAAGTATAGAATTAGTTTTTATTTGAACATTTATTGTAATCCAACAATTTAATTTAATGCATGTAACATGTAATATACAGTCGACTCTCACAAATTCAAACCTTCGCAAATTCGAAGTATATGCTCAATCCCTAGAAAAACTCTTGATATTTCGAATTGAACAATACGTTTTGGTACACTCAATACTTCGAAGCAAAATCTGTGGCTGGCCAGACTACAACACGTGATAATTCAAAGTTATCTTAAAAAAACTCTCGACAATTCGAACACTCACTATCATGTAGAATCCTGTAGCAAACAGGTTGGAGCTTACATTTTTTGTGTTGTATTGTCTCTGTGTGTTTCCCCTGTAACTTAGCCTCTTTGATGACTATCTGTCTGCTACCCCTTCTTTGTGTTTCCCTTTTTCTCAAGCAAAAAGACGTTTTTATTAATTTCCTTCTTCAAGTGGACAATAGACTGATGGCACTTGTTGTCAGCCATCCACAACTTTCGTTTAACCCGTGGCCTTGCAAAACATGCGTTCAGAAAGGATGGTTCGCTATTGTGAAGAAGAGATGCGTTTTTAATATATAAATGTATTCTTTTAATACAGGACTTTAAACTTCTGTATAATATGTGCTTTTTAAAAATACTTTAACATAATCTTATACATATGTAAAATTGTTGTTTTATTACGTAGTTTCAAATTCAAATGTTTTAGAAAAAAATTTCTTTTCGTGTATTTTGGAAGTTTTTTCCTACCTCTTGATAATTCGAATTCTTGATAATACGAAGTTTTTTATTGGTCCCTCCAACTTCGAATTATCGAGAGTCGACTGCACAGTGATATCCTAAGATTTCTTGAGGCCTGGGCTCCTATGCAAAAGTTACCCCACCCCTATGACCCTTTTAATTAGACAATGCATAACATACGTTCTCCAATACTTGTACAAACGGTACAACCCGCAACAAATAAATGTGCGTGACTCACCATCTCACAAACTTGGGCCCAAACCGACTCGACCGAATGCCGCCTTCCGACTAAATGAGCAGTGATGATGTATGGTGATAAGCGAAGACAGGACGACGGACATGACATATTATTGCAGCCTTGCCACTGTTGCTTGTTGGCATATAGTTCAATAATTCCCAGTGTTTTTTGGAAAATATGTCTGGGAATAATATTTGACGATTAGAATTATTCGGATCATGACCTTATTGAGGCCGAGTCGAGAACGAGAACCTGGGCTTAGTTGGCACATGCCTCAAAACGTCCCTGAGCACGTAACACATTAAGAAAGAATACAGATAAATTATTTATAACGTACATTGATTTGAGAAGAGAATTATTAAAAATAGGAATATAATTCAAGAGTAAATCTTATTTCATTTTGATATTGTCTCATTATATTCCTTAAAAATGAAAATTTGAACTAAAATTGTAAGTCAAAATGATAAAACCATTGTTGAAATTGAGAATGCTAAAAAAGTGATAACAATTAGATTACTAAAAAAGTTTGATAAAATCGTCGTTCTCTTTTTATTATAAACGAACGTACACTTTAGATATGTTTCGGTACTAGAATTTCTAGATTTAAAGCTAGATTTAGTATAGATCTTAAAAAGCATAGATTAAGTATGATCTTAAAAGCATAGATCTTAAATATAGATCTTAAAAAGCATTACACACGTTTCAACTTAGACATCCTGTGATAGGATTAAAAACTTCCAACTTAGAGATTTATTTCTATTCAGGCTGTCTTCGGCTAATGTTAAAGAATAGGACCCAAACTCGGAATATTTCTTCAGATATAATAGTACTCAAACATTAGTTTTATATTATGGCTTAACTATCCTGTATATCCACTCATATATTTTATCATACTACTCATTTTATTCAAGTAGACACTTTTTTTCTTTTATAAAATGTGTTTCCCATTTTTCTTCTATACCATAATGGTAAATGAGCAATAATCCCTTTGCATGTTAAAAGAAAATAATTATTTATAAAATATTTTGAAAATTTAAAAACACTCTATTATAAACAAATGCATGAGTTACAATGTCAAAATTTTTTTATAAAGATTAAGGCATTTTTTTTTTCTTTTTCGAAAATGTGCTCCGCGTTAAGTTCACTTTGTCGAACATATTTCTAAAATAGCCTTGAGCCAGGATTTTTTTTAAGAACAAACTTTGAAAGGGCACTTAGAAATTAAAAATAGCATTTTTCGGAATATTATTTTTACTTTAAATTCTTATAAATCATACACATCGTTCAGTACAATTTATATACATATTCTTGCTTTCATGTGTAGTAAAAAAAAATATTCTTATTTTAAATGAAAAATTTCTGAGTAAAAAAAAAAAAAACATTTTTCTTGATCAACATATATTTAAAATTTACTGTGTCTCAAAAAATGTGTCTCAAAATTTTTAAGATACCATCCCTTATTTTTCAATAATCTTCAGAATTTCTGTGTTTGAAAATGTATCAAGCTCATAAACGAATTAATTTCAAATCACTTTTCACAAAATATAACTAATAAAAAAACCGGTTCCGCTTCTGGGTTCAACAGTCTAACAAATAAAAAATGAAAATAAAAATGAAAATAGCTATTCATAAAAGAAGTAAAAAGTTCCAAAACGCATACAAATATAGGTGCTTTCACTATCGCACGAAAGAAGTTTTTCTTTGCACAGTGGCAACACGCGAACTATCGTTTGCATGTTTAACATCGCAGTAAATTCTGGTTTCTCGTTGTCTTCAATGACTCGTTGTTTTTGCTCATACTTTTGCCATGCTTCACTGGCTAACTTCCTGGGGTTTTACATAAAGAAAGTGTTGTTCGTAACAATTATTATAAATTAACCGGAATTGAAAAAAAGACTTGAGATTCAATGGTATGTAATGCTGTTTGTAAAGAATGAATTATTCATCGAGGAAAATTCCATTCAGAAATATATATATATATAACTTTTCTTATTCTACAGTGTGGATTTTGTTGAAATATAATTTAGTGCAATTTCAGAACGAAATTTATTGGAATTACTTACGCATAGAGTGAAATAGGAACAAATAAACTAACAGCAAAATATATCATTCCCCTCCCCCCGCCCAAGCTATCTTGAGGCTGTCGTAAATCAAAGAAAGAAATTTTCGACACAGGTTATTACTTTAAATCTTCATACCATTATTTTTTCCATTTTATTAAAACGTAAATAGTTAAATTTGATAAATAAAATAAGATTTTATAGCGAACAAATAATCATTCCATACCCGTAAGCCCAAGCAAATACCTCTATGCAGCTGGGTCTCAAGCCCATTGCATATTTTATTGCTCAAAGTACTTATGCTAACATGCTATTAATGGGAGTGGGGTGCTCACTCAGATGTTGACCGCGTCTTTGGATCGTGGGTCTGATTGTAGAGGTGTGTTGGGAATGATAAACGCGCCTTTCAATTGAGCAGAAATAGGCCGATGGAAAATGTTAAATAAAAATAAATACTATAAATATAATATTTTGAGGTTTCAGAGAAATCCTAAATATTATATAAATAGTATATTTCTCTGAGATTTATATATTTACTGTTTTCATTAAGGTGCTCTATGTTAAAGGATAGAATTCAAATTTTAAATATTGTGGCAGATATAAAAGTGCTCCAACTTTATTGTAATATTCTAGATTCGTTATCCATAAAAGAGCAGTATATTTTATCGTACTCCTCATTTTTATCCGAGTTGATCAGTTTTTACTGGTAAGAAATCGGCTTTTCATTTTTTCTCCTCTACCGTAATGCAAAATGAGGTAATCCTTTACATGTTAAAAGAAAAAAATTAATTATCTACGGAATATTTTGAAATTTTAAAAATGATATATTATAAATAGATGTATTAATCTCACAATGTTGGAAATATTCATGGATATTGAAAAATTTTTTATGATGATCCGCATTTGGCTTAAGCTCCCATGCATTTGACGAAGCCATCTTAATCTATTTTTATCTCACTCCATCAACTAAATTTTAAAAATTGAAAAAAAATTCTATGCGAAGTTTTTAAAAGAACAGTTAGATGCTGCAATTAAAAAAATATTCGTCAAGACAAATAATCAAATCCTATAACAATTTTCATATAATTAGAGAAAAGTCAAAAGTTAGTGACGTTCCTTAGCTTAGATTTAGTATGAATTTCATTCTAATCCAGTTCGAAATATAACAGAAATTTGGCACTGATATGACATAATTTTGAAAATTCAGTTCATGATTGGTAAAAGCAGGCTTTAGAATAGTAGACGCATTTTATTGGTAACTATTACAATAATCCATTGGTGGTTTATAAATTTTACATTAACTTTTTCACATCAAAATACATCAAAATAAAGCTTTTATAACAGATATTAAATACACTACTCAAAAAATTAAGGGGCGGGGGAGGAGTTAACGAAATTACGCAAATATTTCTTCTAATAGTCGACTTAAAACAACACATCCATAGTCTAAAGCAGGGGTGGCACGCGTACCCCAAAGACAGTGGCACGCTAAAACTTACTGAAAAATTATAAAAAGTTTGAAAAGATTGACCACTTTTGATTAAAAATTAAAAGATTAACCATTTTTCAAAATTAAAAATTTTGAAAAGATAAATAATCTTTTTTTCCACAATTTTATTGAAATGGGGTTTCTTAAGCAAAAAAAAAAAAAATCTCAAAATTTGGATTAAAATATGTAGTGAATAAATGTTTTTTGCTACGAATATAATAAAAAATATCCCTCAAATCTAGCTGATGGGCACCTATAATAACCTAATTTTGTTAGCCTCTGCAAGAGCTAATCCTAATACAGATGACTTGGTGAAAAATAAGTAGTAATTCAAAAACCACATTAAGTAAGTACTGAGCATTTAATAATTATTTTTTGAATTGAATGATTCAATCTAATTTTTATTTTATAGCTAACCTAACTGATTGAACTTGTAAAAAGTTTATTAACAATAAAACCTAAGTTTGTACTTTCGTCTTATTTATTACATTATTTTTAAATTTTGACTACATAGACTTGCTTTAAAAAATGTGCTATTTGCGCAAAAATCCCGTAATCTATACAAATAAATAAAATTGAAGTGTCTGTTTGTAATTTCAAATTAGCAGCTTTTTACTAAATGCATTTAAAGGTATATACGGTACTTATATCAAAAAATCAATTTTTTAAATTTTTGTCTGTCTGTTAGTCTGTCTGTTTGTTCCGGCAAATCTCGGGAACTTCTGGTCCGATTTAAAAAAAATTTCTCCAATGGAAAGCTACATTATCAGTGAGTAACATAAGATATATTTTATCCCAATATTCCTACGGGAACTATGCGGGTAAAACGTTGACGTTGCTTACTCCCCGCCAAGTTGGCACAAAATTATGCATTTGTGGTCAATAATGGAAGTTTTAATAAAAATTTTCACACATTTGTAACAAATAACTGACATAGTGTAATTTAGCATCTTTACAAAAAGCAATTTTTTTAATGTTTTTTTTTTATTAAACGTCTAACGTTTATTGCGTTACGTTTGCTTAATGTCAAACTCAAACTTTGAGAAATATCGCCAAGTTGGCTAAGAAGTTCTCTATTCGACAATCCCATATATTTTAATGCAAATTTTCTCCCACTTTTTAAAGAGGGAAACGAAATAAAGTTTTAGCGAATTGCGCGCGTGATATTGAAAATTCTATGGTAATATTAATTGACAGTTTCACTGACAGTCCCACGGACCTACCGTTTCAATTCAAACGAGTTCATTTTCCAGTTTTACTGTTGCTATTAACAAAGCTAACATTTCAGGTAGCAGGGTTGCATTTGGAAAAGCAATGCTTTTCCCAGGGCCAACTATATGTAGCCTGATCGGTGTGTCCAATGCCCAAATCTTCACATATTTGCAACTGACGGAAGAACATATAATATGGTATACAGTAGCATCTTAGAATAATATTCTGTTTTGAGTTCTTTTGAAGAGGAATTATATATTAAGCGTAGATACTTTCGATTTTTAAAAATATTAATAGTTTAAGTTATTGAATATTTGTTGTTAATTATTATAATAAATTACGTTTTCAGTTTTTTTAAACTAAGCTCAATTTTAAAATTTTTAAATTTTATTGGTTCCAGTCAAGCAATAAAAAAAATACCATATTATATTATTTACTTTCTAATGATAATGATTAGGACTTTGACAGTTATTTAAAGACAACAACGCGAGCGGAGCCGCGGGTAAAAGCTAGTAAACCTATAAGTAACATTTTTCTCTTTTCCGTATTTGTTTGTGGGAAAAGTTGGAAGTGACACGCATAGTTATTTTTTATCAAATAGTGACACTCTTCCAAAAAAAGTTGGCCACTCCTGATCTAAACAAGAAAAAAGAAAACTTCATATGCAAATAAATGTTCATGCTTTCAAAAACCAGAAGATGGATACAAGTGCAGAAATCATAATTTCGTAGAAACTGTTGTTTTTCGTTGTTTCAGTGGAGAAATTAGATCTTTCGTACCCTCGGAATCTATGGCTTGGAATATTATCAGGAGAATGAAATCAGGCCAAACACACAAAAATTTAATGAACGCTGTTGGTGTGGCAAGAAGTGTCATTACAAGACTGTTGAATCGATTCTAAGAAACACAGCATGTTCGATGTCAGCAAGGACAAGGTCGTCCACGTGCTACCACTGAAAATGTCCGATATATCCTGTTTACAGCTCGTTGAGACAGAACTGCAAGAACGATGCAGAATCAAAGACAGTTTCTTTTGGCAACAAAACGAAGGGTCTCACGCCAAACAATCCGCAATGGGCTTCATGGGGGTGTTCTGCATGCACGTACTCCAATGATGTGTATTCCGTTGACTGCAAGAGACAGTAGGGATTGAAGAAAGTGAGCTGCTGAACATCGAGATAGGATGCAAAAGTGATTGGAATCAAGTGTTGTTCACGAACAAGTTCCCATTTAGTTTAGAGTGTAATACTAGACGTATTTTGGTACAACAAGAAAAGGGCAGTCGAAATAACATGTCGAAGGGCATGGGTGGTCTTACTGACCTGCATATCGTTCGGAAGTTCAATTTGATGGCTCAAAGGTATTCACATAAGGTCCTGAGCCCTAATGTCGCATCTTAAGCGGTAGTCATTGGCGATTCCTTTCTTTTAATGTAGAATAATGCCAGACCTCATAGAGCCCGTCAAGTGGAGAACTTTCTTGAAGCTGAAACAATACAGCGTATGGAATGGCCAGCATACTCTCCTTATCTTAATCTAATCGAGCATGTTTGGGAGCACACTCAGACGACGCGTTGCAGCAAGATCAAGGTCTCTTGTTACCGTTTGAGATTTGGAGATCGCACTTCGTTAAGAGTGGAACAATATTCCTTAATTCTCATCGATAACCTCATTGTATCCATGGAGGGACCATACCATATTAAACATCCTGTATCATTCCAAAGAATCGGTTTTTTGTTATTTACATGTAACGAAATTGTTGCCCTGAAGCATCACATTTTATGTTCTTCATACCATTCCAAAGAATTAAAAGTTCCCACACAATTCTTTTCAGTATTGCGTCCTGTATTGTTGCATCTTATATTCTGTTTTGTGTTTTATAACACTTGAATTCTCCATTTTTATACCTATGCATGGCTATAGCGCAACGATTTCTTCACTTTTTTTGCTTGCTCCCCTAATTTTTTCGTGCAGAGTATTTTTAAAATAAAAAAAGCTGCCCATTCTACATAATAAAAACACTTTTCCAGTAGTATTTGAAGCAAACACATGAATAATAAATATAGTGAGAATTTATAAAACAATATTTATGTTTAAATTTATCTATAGTTTTAAGAGTAAATACATAAATCTTTTGAAATAAAGATTTCATAACGGTATACAAGATATATATGTTTGATTTTTTGCTTTTTCTCTAATTATGACTAAAAAATTCAAATTCAAGAAGGAATTTGTTCTTGATCATCCTAAATAGAATTATAACCTAATGAAGATTTATAGGTAAAGAAAACTATATAAATCCCTATTTTTCAACTTAAATACAAAAAAATTAGAACATAAAAATATCCATAATATGTTTGTATAAATTATTTTGAAATCATCTTTGTAAATGAGATTCTTTATCAATGAAAGATAAATTTTGAAAGCAAAACCAGAAATTCCTTTATTATAATTACTACTATTATATAAATACCATAAATATAATGTTTGACTTGTGAAAGATTAGAAATAGCTTCAGAAACAATATTAGACTGCATTTTTAGTATTAAATTAAAGCAAAGAATTTTGCTCAGTCCAAATTAAACTTTAAATGAGGAAAATATTTTTAAATGAATGGGATAGAACTATTATGTGTATGTGGATATTAAGAAATCACAATACAGTAGAACGTCGTTTATTCGAACGTTTATTATTCGGAGCGTCAAATATCCAGACGAAAGTCCGGATACGTTTTCGAACAGTGCAATGATCAACATTTATTCACGTGAGGCCAAAAGTGGCGGGAAAACCTAAGGTGAGGGATAGTTGGGGAATTTCAATTGTGTGATTTAGTAAGCATTTGCACGGAATATTGGGTCAGTTTGTTTTCAAGTGAGGGGTGTATACGGGCTCTTTTGTTGAGTTTTGTTGATATAGAAACCAGGATGAGACCTGCGATGCTGAAGACTGGATTTCAAATGCTAAATGATGACGAGATAATGACTTCCGTGCAAGAAGAATCCAACCCTGTCGACGATGAAATGGATGACGACGAGGACAACAACAACGAAAGTAGCAAGGGTCCATCAAATCCTGACGGGTTTCTGCGTTAGAGACAGCTATGGAGTGATACGAACAACAATCAGAGTGCTGTTCTACTCAACTACTGCTGCTCAAGAGAATCAGAGACCATGCAAGTAGATAGAAAAAGCTGATTCTGCTGTAAAGGCGGCGCAGGTGGCGCAGAGGCGGCGCATAGTTGAGTTGTTGGTGGAGGCGGTGCAGAGTTGAGTTGCTTCCGTCCTGTTGCTAAGTTGAGGTGTTTCTCCTGTTGCTGGGTTGAGTTGTTTCCCTCCTGCTGTTAAGTTGAGTTGTTTTCCTTCTTCTGAGTTGAGTTGTTTTCCTTCTGCTTCTGGGTTGATAGCGGAGCTGAGTTGAGGATTTTGTTTAAAAATATCGTATAAAGATTTTATAAGTTTTACACAGTATTTTGTTCTTTATTTTTTGTTTCTATAAATTTGAATAAAAGGATTTTTTATATGCTTAATTTGAGTTAATTTGATTTTTTGTTAGTTTAATTTATGTTGAAATTCTTTCTTTTTAAAAATAAATGTGGGTATATTTTTTAAAACAGGTTATCTAAGAATGTTTAAGCGTAAATGATATTTTAAATACATTTCATACAAAAGTCTGAAAAAAAATACTGTATAAATATTTTTATAAATTTTACACGGTATTTTGTTCCTATAAATCTGAATAAAATGGTTTCTTCTATATGCTTAATTTGAGTTAAATTAAACTAACAAAAAATAAAATTAAGTTGAAATAGTTTCATTTAAAAAAATATATAAATATTTTCTTAAGAAATTATCTAAGTATGTTTAAGCACAAGTGATATTTTAAATATATTTCTCTCATATAAAAGTAAAGAAAATTTATGCTCATGTTTTTAAACATAAACCCTTTGCTTTTCCCAAAAAGTATAAATTGCATAACTATTCATAGTAATAGTCATTCAATCAAGTCCTGTTCGTCGGTAACAATGTATCAAGATTTAGCAGCGTTTTACGAAAATCCCGAAGTTCCAAGTAGCTTCGGGGGTGTGGAGGCCTTACATCGCTCTTTAAAAGGGAAATATAGTAAAAAAGATGTAAAACAATGGTTATCACAGAAAGATGCTTACACTCTTCATAAACCTGTTTGGCATAAGTTTCGGCAGAATCGAGTATTTGTAAGTGATATTGATCGTCAGTTTCAAGCGGATTTAGCCGATATGCAATCTTTAGCAGAATTTAATAAGGGTTATAAGTATTTGTTAACTTGCATTGATTTATTTTCAAAATATGCTTGGGCAGTTCCTCTGAAAGATAAATTTGGAAAAAGTGTAAAGTCTGCGCTAGAAATTATTTTTAAAGAAAGAAGGTCTATAAAGTGTTACAAACAGATGCTGGTAAGGAGTTTTTAAATAAAATAGTTCAAAATTATTTGAAAAATATGAGTGTAAATCTTTTTTCTACAAATAACGAAACTAAAGCTAGCGTAGTTGAAAGGTTTAATTGTACGTTAAAAACAAAAATGTGGAAAGATTTCACTGAAATTAATACTAAAAATTACATCGACGTCATTGATAAATTAATGCACAGTTATAATCACTCGTATCACCGTTCAATTAAAATGGAGCCTGCTTCTGTAAGTAGGCATAACAGAAAGCAAGTATTAAATAACTTATATGGGGATCTAAGAAATGGAGATAAGTCCGCCGCCTACTCCAACAACTCAACTCTGCGCCGCCTCTACAGCAGAATCGGCTTTTCTTATCTACTCATGCAGCGAAAAAATGAAGGTGTACAATGGTACAGCGAAAAATAAGTGATTATTTTCCACAATAAAGGTAAAATTGTGACATTTGCTATTCTTCAATTTTACTTTTTCTTCAAGCACATTTCCAATGTTCGTATAGTGTCTGGTGTCATATACTGCATGGATCACATTTGGTTTCGGTTATCCGAACGGTGCCCGGTGCCAATTGATTCGGAAAAACGACGTTCTACTGTAATAAGAATTTAAAAATTACACATCCGTTATAGTAAACTACACTAAATCAAATTGTCAACTTACATCATTTGTCATATTAATTTTTCACGTGAACCTACAATTTTAAAAATCCAAAGCGAAAATTCCATATAAAATATTTTCTTTGGTATATCACAAAAAGAAGAAAAATCTATAACCATTTTACATACATAAAGAAGACGAATCAAACATCAGTTTAAAAGCACAGAGAGAATGTACTAAAGAAAATTCTCCTCTGAACCTAAAGAATGGAACGTCTCGAACATTTCAGACGAAAGCTGTCCGAACCATCTGGAATTAAATGAGAAGAATTTCGAATTAATTACCGAAAGAATTCGAATTTCATTTAGCCGTAAATCAAAATTCTTGCGAGGACAAGGGAACGTTAAATTATCGAACATTTTTATTCTTTTTGATCCATTTCTATTTCGAAAGCTTAACGGAGCTTTTTTTTTAATAAGATAAATATTTTATTAGAACTTTTTCTTTCTTTTAACTGTCAAATATATATGGGTTTTAGAGGAAATGAAGCATGTTTTATGCAATGAGATTTAATAAAATGAAGAAAATTGGAGAAAAAATTTTTAAAAAAAAAGTTAAAGAAGCTTGATTCAAAGGGCGTTTATTTAAAATAAAATTAGAATATTAATGCAGCTATTACTTGAGTAAAATCAATTTCCATAAAAAAAGGGGGGGGGGACAATAAAATACCAAAATTATTTTAAATCAGTCAGAACGATTTTTTTTTTATTTCGACAAATAGTATAATGATGAATCATTTTAATTTTATTGCCACCTTTTCTCTCTCTCTCTCGTTTGTTATTTTTTAAAATATATCTAACTATCAAAAAAAAAAAAATTCTCAACTGAAGATAGTACAGTATTTTCTTAACATAAAATTTCAAATTTGTATGAATAAAGTACTTCAAAAAGAAAATTACTTACATTCTTTTCACAACCTATTAAATGTATTAAATTATATACTCAAACTAAAGATCTTAAAATTTTTGAATATTATTCGTGTGCTAGTTTATGATTGAAATAAATACATTAAATCAGCGTTTCTCAAACTGTGGGGCGCGCCTCCCTTGGAAGGCGTGACAACCCTACGAGGGGTGGCGAGCATATTGAAAAGTCGAAAACAAAAGATTCTTTAAAAAAATTATTAATTTACTGAAAGAAGCAAACAAAATACATTCTGATAAAAATGAAATAAATACACATTTATACTAATATAAGGCACTTTTAAATGCATCAGTAATGCGCAATGTATTTTAGAATTAATTTAGCAATACTAATTTAAAAACGAGTTTAATAATTACCAGTGTGGCACCATGGGATTGACATATATAAAATTATATACAAAAATTAACACTTATCTTGATAATTTGTATGGTTTATAATTAATCCCTTAACTGCGGATTAAAAGTTACGCAATTCACTCCCAATATCAATCGTTTTCCACGTAGGCGCGCGTATGTCATGTAACGGAAGGGGGGGGGGAGAAGAATAAAAAGGAGCAGATAATCTGAAATAAGTAAATCCTTCGCAAACATTGTGTTTTGGTCTTTTTATTGCATTCCCAAGCTTTCGAAATAATTTTATAGAAAGCAGTGCACACAAAAAATCGTACTTTGGAAAGACATATATATATATACGTCCGGGGAAATTAACGCTTTGGCTGAGCGAGACATCTATATACGCTGGTGTCACTTAAGAGGTTAAAGTCGTATCGTAGTCTTAGCACGAAAGTATAGTATTATTGAATTCAATACATTGTGTTACTGTATGAGGGGGTGCGATGAAAATTATGAATGAATTATGGTTGCGTATATTGAAACTTTGAGAAGCACTGCATTAAATCATTAATGGATTTAATCTCAATTCATTAAAGTGGCAAAAAAGACAATGGTGTACAAAAAATATCGTTTCTGTTTTCGTAATTGTATACGAAAATAAATTATTCTTTAGTTTGGTCAGAATTTTTTTTTATTCATGGTTTCAAAATACTAATGCACATTAACATAATTACTGAAAAATAAACAAAAAAAACGTTTTGCCTAATTGCTTTACCCATTTATTCGAAAATAAAAAGAAAATTAATAATTAACCTTGACTTCGCTATAGTTATTCACGTAAAATATAACAGTAGTAGGAATAAAAATAGAATTTTTGTTATAATGATATATTATTCATCATTATTATCTATAAGGATGAGAAAAACTAGTTATAAAAAGATTATGGAAAGGACAAAAATCATTCAATAAATTTATGGTCATAATAGAAGAGGAAAAATTTATACTATTTATCTTTATACACGATTTAAAAATGGTGTGACAAAAGAAATTAAATCCTCAATCTATTTTTTATAATATCCATTGTCTAAAATATCCTTAATTTTGATAGGCTAAGTATTTCAGAATTTGTCATTAATAAGTATTTGTTATTAATAATTAATTATTTGTTATTTTAATTAAATATTTGCTATTAATAATTAATTTAAGTAATACTAATTATTAATTCCCTAATTTATTTTTTAATGTTTTTTTGTTCCCGACAATCGACAAAATTAAAAGAATATGTTTGGCGGCAAATTGGGGTAAGATACGAGAATGGTGGAGTTTTGAACCTGAACCCTCCCCCCCCCTGAAAAAATTCCTGCGCTACTGGCACGCATTCATATGATTATGTGGCATGTAAAAGATCCCTTAAGTATCAATTTGGATCTGGTACTCTCAGCAAAACTTTGCACCCAACGAAAGTTTGAATTGAATAAAATTCAAACGTCACAATTTGGTAGTGAAAGCCGCCACTAGATGGTACCACTATTGAAATGGCTTCCACTTTTGGGGACTTGTCATGTCTGCAAATGGTTTAGAGGCCAAAATGCAACCCTTTGAAACAAACAAGCAAAAGAAATTAATTGTTTTTGGTGTGTTGCTTTTGAACACTCCTACCCTGAATTATCACGGTATAACGTTCCCACCACACAGCTGTGAGTATAGTCATCACGCGTGCATTGACACATGGACCCTTAAAATGTTGCGCGGCTTGTCTTGGATCGCCCCGGCAACCTTTCACACCACAAGGAGTCCTCTCCTCCCACGACCGAACGTAACTGAAAGCTAAAAACGCCGACCGCTGTCACCCCGAACCCTAGAGAGGCCCGAGAGAGAGAGAAGAGGATACGATGAAAACTTCCCTGGGAACGTACGCAAAAACTCCTCCCTCACAAAACAACAGAACTGGACTCTAATATTAAGTTAATAACTTCAATGTACACTCAAGAGCCAAAACATTATGACCACCCCTACATTTTGCAATGAAATCGCCTGGATGACGTGGAAGTGGTATTTAACTGCTGCTGGAGAGTCTGAAGTATCATTCTTTCACTTATTTCTGTTTGTGATGGGAAAAGCTGCTGATCTAAGCGACTTTGATAGAGTGCAGATTGTAATGGCTCGAAGGCTCGGAACAAGTATTTCCGAAACTGCACGACTCGTGGGCTGTTCGTGATCTACAGTTGTTAGTACTTATGAAAAGTGGATGAATGACGGTGAAACCAGCAGTAGATGGCATAATGTTGGGCGTCCACACGCAATCAAAGAAAAAGGTCGTCGGAGACTGTCTCGCATGGTAAAGCAAAACCGGGGCCAAACAGTGGCTCAGCTGACAGCCCAATACAATGCAGGGCCAAGTAGAATAGTATCGGAGCACAGTGTTCAACGGACACTGTTGGATATGGGGCTACGCAGCAAACGTCCCACTCGTGTGCCTTTGCTGATCAAGCGTCATCGCCAACTGAGCCTGCGCTGGGCCCGGGAACATCGCGACTGGTCCATGGATCATTGGGAGAGAGTTGCCTGGTCAGATGAACTACGGTTTGTCATTCATCACGCCGATGGCCGTGTCAGGATACGCCGTCTTCCAGGTGAACAGTTGCTCGTTCAATGTACAGTAGGCCGGTGGTGAATGACGGTGAATGTGCCTCAATGTACACAGGCCGGTGGTGGCGGTATTATGCTTTGGGGGACGTTCTCTTGGGCGTCTCTGGGATCCGTGGTTGTGGTAGAGCAGACCATGATTGCTACAGGGTATCTGAACATCATTGCGGACCAGTTGCACCCTTACATGGCCTCTGTTTTTCCAGCTGGAAATGGAATGTTCCAACAGGACAACGCCCTGTGTCACAAGGCTAAAATTGTGTTGGAGTGGTTCCAGGAACATGATGCTGAATTCCAGTTAAAATCCTGGCCGCCTAACTCACCAGATCTCAATCCGATAGAACACATTTGGGATGTCATGGGATGGCAGCTCAGAGTTCAAAGGCCACCAATTCGCAATATCTCGGATTTGCGTGACCGTTGCTTAAACATCCGGTACAATCTGTCTCCGGCCATCTACCAAGGACTTGTGGTATCCATACCAAGTTGGTTTGAAGCTGTGTTGCGCGCCAAATGTGGGCCAACTAGTTATAGACAGGTGGTCATAATGTTTTGGCTCTTGAGTGTAAATCTGTAAATAATAGCTGTGACGTAATTAAACTTAACATTTTATTTAAGCAACGTCACGCTACCTTTATTTGTCTCAAACGTCACAACGGGCATGAGAAATAGAAACCTTAGCCCATCATTTTGACGCGAATGGTAGCTGATTTGATTTGAGAAAATTTACGACGCACTGCTAAGCAATACGAGGGTTAATGAGGAAGAACCTCGTAATTTTGAACCACATGACAACTGAGTTAGTACATATCTCTCCAAATTTCCCCACATGCCAACGAGGGAACTTTGAGCCTTACACATTTAAAGTGCATTAGCCTCTCTATACAGTAGACGGGTGAGAGAAGGAAGGAATTAAAACAGGACTCAAGCTATAGCTGTTTGACTTGAATCCTGAGATCATGACAACTCTCTCCCCTGCTCTCGATATGATATTGAAAAACGCTACAAAGTAATTAATATTAGTAAGAATTTTGTGTAATGAATGCTTAAAATGATGTAAATAATTTAAATCTAGATATGCAGTACGCTAATAATACTGTCTTGTATTTAGTTTATGCTAAAATTGTAATATTCACAAGCAACGCCGTTCTTTACGTTATAATGGCGATTCAATGGAAACTTGGCGAAATATTGGCGATAGAGCCAAGTTGGCATCAGTTTTGGTGACCATATAAGTGATTTGGCGACCATGTTGGCAACCATTAGGGTGTTTCTGGAAATTACTGGAAAAATCAATTAAAGATCCGGGCTGTCTTTAATGGGAGACATTCGCTAAAATTAAGTCAGTATTGATTTGACCGTTGAAGAGTCGACTAGCGATTAGTTGCTATTATCGAGCGAGTACTTGCAAATAATCTCGGGCATTACGTATTTGTATTTGTAGACACTGATAGCTGTGTCTGAGTGCCTAGAACGAGTAAAGGCCTTCTGGGATTTATTTTGCGAATTTTGCTGCTGTATCCTGTATTTCTATGGATTATTTTTTATGGATTGTTTTTAATTGTTCTTAAGCCGGGGTGGGCATTACGTCGAGGGCGATCGACCGGTGGACCGCCAAGGAAAATTTGGAGTGACCGCCTGAAGATTAGCCGTTAGTAATTGTATAAGGAAATATTCAAGATTGGCTGACAGTACACAGACTAAGTCTTATTTTGACTATAATTCAGAGAACTAACTTTAGAGGAACATGTTTTTTAATGTGTTTTGAATTGTTTGATAATAAATGCATCATTTGGTACCATTATATTTGTGGCCATCATTATTATGTTTGTATGTTACGCTTTGCTTTAAACGCAGTTTCTAAAAAGTGAGTTTGTTTTATTTAAGTAGGGGTAAGTACATATTCCGTACTTATTAAGTTATAAATATTGTTGACATTTTCCTCAACTCACCACACCTACGACCCTGGGCAGTGGGCGCATTCGTGAATTTTTCAAAGGGGGGCACAGCGCGGTGGCCCAGAGTCGAATGTCTACCATTCTCGTATCTCCCCCCCCCCCGTTTGTGTGTGTCACTGATATTGTGGGTGGACCGCAACACCTTGAAAAATTTAGAAGTAGCCCGTACAATGAAAAAGTCTGCCCACCCTTGTTTTTAAGTATCCGACTACCCTAAAATTGTGAATTTTGCCAAAAATTGACAAATTTTTTTTATGATTTTATTTTATAGAGCATCTTATGAGATTTATAAAAATACCAAGTTTATTATTTTCCGTTTCCTAGAACAAAAACTACAACTGTTTTAGTAAAAGCAGATGCCATTACTTTAAGCAAAATGTCATACTCTAAAACGCGTTTTATTCGAAATGTGTGTTTTTTTAAATGCTCAAACGGGGACAGCGATTGCTCAAAAAGTTTAAAAAATAATTAATTGAAATTTTTTGTGTATGTTCTGTATAATAGTAGAAGTGTTTTAACTTTCAGATTTATCAATCACTGTTTTATTACAAAATTTACAGTCCTTTGTGTGAATATAATCATTGTTTATTGAAGCAATTTCTTATAATAATTAAGATAAAGTGCTCTAGTTTTTGTAAAAATTAAAATATATCTTATCCTGAAGGTCATTTCAAAATTGAATAACATAGCAATATATCAGAATTGAAAATTTATTCCCAAACTTTTGGTACAGAATGGGCCGCGTTTATGTTATTTTTTGTAAATTTTTACCCATTTGTTCCCATTTTAGTTCTAATAGTTAATTTTTATCTTCTTAATTTTAGCATATTTTCTTAAAATGTATTAAGCAAATCTAAAAACCACAAATAAAAAAATCCCTATATCTCCATTTTTTTTAAAAAAAGTTGTCGCAAGTAGTCGAATACCTTAAAGAACTGTTTTGCTCTTTGAGACTGAAAGTATAAAATCCTTCAACCCCGATCTACGTAACAATATATACTATTCTTATGATCATTTATTGTGATAAACTATATTTATCTTAATTATAAACTAAAAATAATATAAATTTATTTTTAAAAAATTTCTTGATGTTTGATTTGTTATACTTAATTTTTATAAAAAGGTATATTTTTGCATATAATATTCGTTGTATTTTGTGTGAAATTATCTTCGTATATAAGATTATTTCTAAATTCTGCATAATCATGTAACAATGTCCAAACGTCCAAATTTAAATTCCGTCAACAATAATTTACTGGTCATTTTTAGAAAATCCCAAATAATATGATTTTATAAACTTTCATTCATAAGCATTTTATTGAATTAAATATCGACTTGAACAAAATACTTAACAACCGTTCAATAAATACGAATATTTCGGATATTCCGAAAATAAAACATTCCTACAGGTGTTTCACATAGTATTTTTTAAAACCTCTCTTTCTCTCTCTCTTCCACAACGTTCAAGGTAAATTTTAAAATCCATTTCATTCACGATTTCTTTCAAAAATACCATTTTTAATTATCATGCAATTGTCTTACTTGTATATTCGTGACTTTTCATATCACCTAATACATAATTATTTTTCTACATACATTATAATCCCCCCCCCTTACTTTAAAAAAGTTGTCGAAAATTGCTGACTTTAAAAAATAATTGTTTCACTATTGCCAAAACACTGTCAACGAAAAAAAATCACTTCTTTTAATAAACTGCAATTATTTATTCTGTTTTATCTATGATATCATCTGTAACCCCAAAATACAAAATACTTAATCAATCCTACGAGGAAACTGTTACGACAGACCCGTGCTAAGAGTAAAATAATTTTTCATTCTTAGAAAAAAATCCAAGTCCTGCCTTTCTTGTTTAGATTGAATAATTATATTTTATTGAATTTATTTAATCAATAAAAGTAATTTATTTTTTAAATGTATTTTTAATCAATTCATGAATCATTGGTATATAATTATTTTTTTTGGAACCAATTATTATAATACACTTCCTTTTAGAGAATTTGATATTCACAAAAATCATGTTTATGTTGTACATAATGTTTAAACTTTATCATAAAATTTAAATTATATAATTATTAATGATTAGCTATTTTAGTTTTCTGTAAAATCAATAGATGGCAGCACAAGCATTTATATTGCACTTATATTTAACACTTGAATGAATCACAACTCTGCAAATATCGATTATTTTTTGCGTGATTTCCCCTGGATTTTACTGCCAGATTCACACAGAAATTTTACTTCACCTTAAGAGGTTTTGTTGGTTTTAGTTAGTTTTTAAGAAATTTAAGGAAATCACAAAATTTTACAAAATATGGAGGGGGAAAAAATCTCTAATAAATTTTTTTACACAATTTCCTTTAATTATTTTTTTATTGTTAAATAAGCTGTAATTGCTTCTGAATTTTTTCAATTTTCGGAATAATTTGCATATTTATTGAATTACAGTAATAAATAACACTGTCATATAATATTTCAATATACATTTTTTTGTAATTATTTTCATAAAATAAATTGACATTTGTAGATAGTTGAATTTTACCACACACAAGGGGAATAGCCGAAATCCCATTTTGACCGACAAATACTTTAAAACTTGCAATCCCTTGTAAGTTCCGACTTGGGACCCATAACCAGACTTTGCAGCGGGGGCCCTAATACTCTCCATTACGCCACTGACCAAGACTGCAATTGGGATTCTAAGCAGTGAAGGATTTTGTCAATAAACGATTTCCGATAAAAAAAAATAACTGCTTTTTAGGAACTGTGTGGCCGCTGTATCCGAGAGGTCAAGGTAGAGAACTCGTGTTGTCAAGTCGCGGATTCGAAACCTGGCGCCACTGAAATCCCGCCTCATAGAGGGGCTAATGCACGTTAAATCTGTCTTGGCCCAAAGTCCTCCTGTTACCGCAGTGTGGAAGTTTGGAGATGGACGTGTCGTCAGCTCAGGTGTTGTCATAGTCACTTGACCATGGGTCAGAATTATGAGGTCCGTCGCCAATAGCCCTCATTTTGCTTCCCAGTGCGATATAAATTCAAATCAAACCAGGAACCATGTAAAATTTTAAAATATTATTCTAGAAATCAAACTTTTTAAAAAACGACCGTACAAATAGAGGTTTGAAAACGAATAACCCAACTGAGGAGAGACAGAATGCTTGAAATGAATCGTGATGAAAAATTGATTCAGGATCTAAATATTCATAAGCAAAAAAAGGTGTAATGCCTCAACATCAACTACACTGCGACAACTCCATGAACTGGATTTTCAATGTCAATCACGTATGCCCAAGACGAAACCGCTATTTGCTATTTAAAAAAAAGTTAGAGTGCTGTGCTGCAAAGATAGATTTCAATGGGCTATTCAAGACTGGAATAACGTACTTCTTAGTGATAAATAGATGTCTTACGTTGTCTACGATCGCCAGTATTTGGCGAGCGAAGCAAGAGTCTTTTACTACAAATTGCTTGAAACTCCTAATGAAATTTGAAACATGTACTGTGGTAAGAGGAAGTATGAGTTCTGGGAGCTTAGGAAAACTGTGTCTTTTTGACAGGTAGCATAAACTCCCCAGTATACATAGAGGTACTTGCAGAAACGTCTTAAGACTTCTTGAGGCCCTGGGCCCTGCACAAATGTAGGCCCTGCCTATGACTCTTGAAAGTAGACAGTACATAGCATACTATGTGAAATACTAGTACGAACAATAATCTGAAACAAATAAGTCTGCTTAACTTATAATCGGATTGACCAACTGCCGCCATTTGACTTAATGAATAATGATGGTATATGGTAGTAGTCTAGGCTTCTACGTGGACGACGGTCATCACATGTAGCCAGTTGACATATCGTCCGGAATTCCCAGCTCTTTGGAGAATACAACTGGAAATAATTTTTGACCTTTGAAGTTATTCGAATTATGATCTTATTTATGTTGAGTTGTGAACGAGACGAGGCCCCCATTGCGGCCGAGGCCCTGGGCCTGAGCCCAGTTGGCCCGTGCCTTAAGGCGTCCTGGGTACTTAGGAATTTTCTGATTCCATTATCGTAACATCTACCTGAGTGGGATTTTATCTTCCAATATAGCTCTATTCTTGCCCCACTTCAAAAATCCCCATTGCGTGGCTTAAGAACGAAAAAAGCATCTTTTATCGGGGCCCACCAATTATCCTTATTTAAACCCATAGAGAAAATATCGTGCTTAATCAAGAAATGCCAATAGGATTTAGCAGCAATTGAAAAAAATAAATTCGTGTAAAGCGTAAACTCTGATTGGGCATTTATCAGCAAAAAGAGACCGTGGATAAATTAGTATCTATTATTCCAAATCATGTACCCGAGTGTCATTAAATATTAATTATTCACAATGTTCTTTCTTTAAATAAAGTGTGGCATTTTTACATAACATTATGATTTTTTGAACCATTTGGACAATTATTCTAATTTTTTAATAAAATATTTTTTTGTAAAACAGATTGCGGAAATTTGGGTTTCCCTTTAAATTTTGCTTTAGCTTTACAAGAAAAAATAATGGTATATTACATAAAAACTCTATCCTGATATGTATTTTATCACTGTGTATCCAATCCTTGAAAGTGTTTTTTTTTTTTAAGTTTTCAAGCCATCTAAACCACCAAATTTCTTTGAAATTTTTTTTATGAAAGTACTGCTAGTTTTATACCGCAGACCTCCTTGTTATTCTGAAATTGATTGATTTTATCTCAATTTTTGAAAAGCATCGTGGAATTTTGACTTCAGATTTTCAATATCAGATATTGAAAGCTGATTAAGCTGAAAAAATTAGCGGGTCCTACAGAAATTAAAAATAAGCCTTGTAGCACTTTTTAAAATAATTTAAATATTAGTAACTGGAGGGTGGGATGTTTTAAGGCGTGGGCTCAGGGGCTCAGCCTCACGGGAAATATTGTTTTCGAATCGGCATCAATAAGAACCGGGTCTGAATTACTTTAATCGTCAAATGCTATTCCTGGATTTATTAATTAAAAAATTAGGAATTTTGAACTAAATACCAACTAGCAACAATGACAAGACTGCATTATTATGACATGTCCGAGTCCAGGTTTTGGCTTCTACCACCATACACCCTCATTTTTCATTTAGGCAAATGGCGGTAGTCCGTCGAGTCAGTTTGTTCTAGCTTTATAAATGTGAGTCCTTCCTTCCTCATTGGCTTGACAGCCCAAGGTGGGCCTTGGCCTTCTCAAGAAGCCTTCTTCCTGCTAGTGTTCTCCAATTTTTAATTCTCAAAACTAGGAATCTTTTCCTAGGCCATCGATCCATCTAAGTTTTGGCCTGCTTTTTCACAGTGGGCCAATTGGTTGAGCATTGAAGACTATTTTAGTAGTGTAGTCTTCGACCATTCTGACAACGTGATCTGTCCATTTAATTCGTTGTATTTTGATGAAGTTAACGATGTCAGATCCTTTATATGAGTGATAGAGCTCGAAAGTTGATCTTCGCCAAGTTCCATTTTCCAGAATTCCTCCAAAGATAAATCTTAAAATCTTCCCAAAGTGGTCTATGACAACAGGCAGGGGGTCCACGTCAGTGAAAAAATAATTTGAGGGTCCATGAGGTGTAAATGGTGGTCTATGATAGTGACTCTCACTAAACCAGATCATGACTTTAATTTTTTTAAAAATTTAATCAAATGGAAACCAGATTTACCCATTTTTAATAGATTTATTTACTAAATTTAATGAAGTTAATTTGCAATTACAAGTACCATCATTTCGGCGTTTCTTGCCATAATTAAGCTAAGGAGAGTATAATATTGGACGTCCCGAATTTTTCTAGTTTCTCAATTTGTCAATCACATTCAACATTTAAATGTCCTTTATTCAGACTTTGAAACTAGGTTTGAGAATGTTTTGACTATTTATATATGGTAATAATACCACAGTAGGCAATTAATTAGTATAGTCACACTGACTGAAAAAACAAATGTCATATTACAAGACGAATTGACCAGAATAGGCACTAAGAATATCTTAAAGAAAAATTTAGAAATGGATAGCAGCAATTTTATAAACACCAGAATGGATGAAGCATCAGATTCATCTCTCCCATTTAAAGCATTTGTTTGTTGCTCAGTTACTTTATATAACAGTTATTTTAAGTATTAATTAAAGTTTTGTTTAATTAATTAACATGCGTGTCTTAGGTTTTAAACACTATACTTCACGACAGTCAGAATTTTAAATATTTTAAAGTAAGTATAGCTCTATACCAGCTGTCAAAAAGATATTTAAGTTGATAAACTTCTTATTAGATAAGTAGGGAGTCTACCCAAAACCGAAAAACATGGTAAGGGGTCTACGAGACAAAAAAGTTTGGGAATCTCTGCTCTAGTAGATACTTATCATGTTCTCATCTATTCGAGACACGGAACCAAGTTTCACATGCATAAGTTATACTGATCTTAAAAGACTTTTATACACTAGAATCTTTGTTTTCTTTTGATGAAATTTGATTTCATATATTTTCGTATTCCATTAGGACAGAGGTTCCCAAACTTTTTTGTCTCATAGATGCCTTGCCATGTTTTTCGGTTTGGTGTAGACCACTGGTTAAGTAATATAGAATTTTTGAAAATTTATTAACTTATATGTGTTTATGACAGCTAGTACACATAACTATTTAATTTTAAAGAAACAGTGAAACTTAAAAACTTATTTCAATTTCAAATTGAAATGAAGTTGGAAAACAGTGAAACTTAAGAAACACATGTTAATTAATTTAAAATTTAAGTGATACATAAAATAACTGATAAAAAACAAATGTTTATAATGATAGGGATGCTTCAATAACAAATTTACAACATTTGTCATCAATTTTGTCAGGTTTTCCCCAAAATTTCTTCAGTTGGTAGTGACCAGCCGACAACCGCGATGAAACTCCTCACTAGGAAAAGCAATTAAAAACTTTTTCTCCAATACTCTGTAATTCGAGATAAATAACAGGTATGACTCTTTAAAGCCAAAATTAATGATACCCATTTCTATAAACCTTACTTTAAGATATCCAATACTTCCTATTGCAACCGTTCATCTTGTAATATGACATTTTTTTTTTTTCAATCTGATCATAGAAATTCATTGCCTTCTGTGGTAATTACCAAGTCAATGCATTCTCAAACCTAGTTTCAAAATCTGAGTAAAGGGAATTTAAATGTTGAACGTAGGTTAAAACGTCATTTCCTGGCAGATTGTCTGTGACCAATTGAGAAAGTAGGAAAATTCGCTACATCCAATATTACTTTTTTCGCCTTATTCTGGCAAAAAAAGCTAAAATGATGATCCTTGTTTTTATAAAATCTATGCTGCCCCGTAACTGCAAATTAGCCTCATTAAATGTAGTAAATAAATGTGTTAAATAGGTAAAAATCTGGTTTTCATTTGGTTAAATTTTCCTTTAAAATTAAAATCACAATCTGGTTAAATGAGAACTGTCGTAGACCCCCATTTACACCTCATGTGTGTGTGGACCCCCAAATTATTTTCTTTCTTTCGTGGACCCCTTGCAAGTCGTCATAGGCCACTTTGGGAATCACTGCATTAGGACATAAGGGTGAGTCACACACATTTGTTTGATACGAGTCACCATTTGTATAAGTATTTGACAACGAATGCTATATGCTGTCTACTTAGAAGAGTCCCTAAGGGACTAGTTTTGCATTGCATCACAGGGCTTCAAGAAGTCTCAAGGCATTACTGATGGGAGGGCCAGCGGCGTAACAGAGAATATTAGTCCCTCCCCCCCCCCTGCAAAGTCAGGCTTTAGGTTCCGTGAGCGAGTGAATATTAATGTCGCACCGTTCAGCTACAAGAGGGCTTTTGGAGACGGTCCTCGTAATTTTGAACCATGGTCAAGTGACGAGGACGACATCTGAACTGGCAACACCTCTCCTAACTACCCCACCACACCAACGGGAGGACGTTCGAGCTCTCGACAGATTTAACGTGCATCGTTCCCCTACACGGCGGGTCTTCAGTGGTACTGGGTTTGAACTCATGACACGCCAGCCATGATCCGATACCTTGACCACTTGGCTACCGCGGCCAGGCTTTAGGTCCCCACCTGGATCTTACAATGGTACGTATTTGGCGTCAGTCAGGCTTTGAGCTCCTTAGAATCCTGCCCCTCCCCCTTCCCGTGATGCGAGTGTTGCGGGGATGTACGTTACGCCACTGGGGAGGGCCCAAAATATACGAAAACTTTGGGGGCTCCTAAGGTTTAATGTGTATAATAGTGTTAGTGTATTACTGGGTTATGTGGTATCCTTTTATTAATTTCTAATATATTTTTTTTCTAGTGTATTTTGCACTTTTTTTTATATTGTGTATTTGTATTTTGTATTTAGATTGTGTATTTTCGATTTCCTGAATTTTTCATAATATTGACGGAAATTTTCTTGCATGTAGATCCTTTGAATCTTTTATGCATACATCCTTTTTTTCCAGTTTTGAACCTGAATCTGGTTCAAAGCACTATAACAATATGTCAAAAGAATACAAAAATAAATGGAAAAAAATGTATCGTGAAAACATATTTCTAAGAAAAGGGGACACCTTAATTATTAGTTAAAGTTCGTTTATGCATCAAAGAAACATTCTATGATGCAAAGTCAAAGATGACCTATATCAAGGATGGCGAACCAGAGGCACAATATTTTTAGCACGCCAGTGATCAAAATGGTTTGCATTTTATTTCAAAATTTATTATAAAGTATTACAAACAAACTAGTGATCGGTCGCGGGGAGTACACTATTTCGTTATTGCCTTTCCTTAGTTACGTCGTAGACTTCAATTGCTTATGATGCAAAGTTTGTCTACGCATAGCATAGTCAATTTCATTGACACAACTGTACTTTAAAGTTTATCTCTAAAGTACAAGTTATCTTTAAAGTAAAGTTATATTTACGATTTTTAACTGTTATTTTACATGGCTAGATCAGCAAAAGAACAAAAAGTGCAAAATAGCAAGTGTAACATAGAATTTCAAATTTGGTGGGTCGAGAAACATGGTACATGGAAACAAGGCGACAAAGCGGTGCGTGTGTTATGTTCTGGAATAGTGGTATGAAGAACATTGTCAAACAATCACAAATTCTCTTGTCAAAAAACAGTGAACCACAGCAAAAATAATTAATTTCTTTGAAACCAAACTCAGCAAGTATTCTACAAAAATAACATCTTGCAATCCTAATATAAATTATTTGTCATCTAATCTGCAACACAACAGAAGTCACACTAAAGTTACTTTAATTTGAATTTCACGCATAACTAAAACATTTATAACTATACAGTGCAAAATATATTTTTTCGTAGTAAATAGAGTTTTGCGTTGATAGTGTTTAGTTTTATTATTTTCCCAAAATTATTTGACGGCACGTCAATATTCATTAAACACTTCTTTAGATAAAATGGCACGTTGATCCATAAAGGTTCGCCACCCCTGACCTATATCATACCCTGCAAATGAATTTAATTTTTGCAATTTCGCATTCAAATTGGCTCTGCACTTATATATATATGTTCCAGTAGGTCTTTTAAATAAGCCAATTATTTAAATTCAAAATAGAGCTTCTCTCGTTGATTTTTTCCAAAAATATTAAGATTACGAACATTTCATTTGCTTCGTGAAGTCTACATTTTAAGCCTGTATAATACAATCCGTTTTCTTTGAAAACAGGGCATTCTCCATTCACTTAACTAGAAATAAAACATGTTGCCCCCCCCCCCCAAAGAACAGGAAATAAAAAAAAGTACTATTTAGAAGAGTGGAACAAACAAAACACACAGAGACATAATTCTGGATAACTTAATATTGACATTCATTTTCTTGTCCTTTGCTTATCTCTAACCACCATCACATAACTGTTGCCAACCTTTCCCACAAAATCCCGAAGCAAATAAGCTTACAAAGTCACCGGCAGCGGCCTCCGCAGAGTGATCAGGTAACCGGCAGATAAGGACGCAACTAATTGGCGAAGACGTTTACACGCAGTGGCAGCAGTTATCGACTTCACAGGCAATTTCCTGGGGAAGTGGCCGAGATACGACACAAGACATGCCTCACCGTTTGTCCTTCTCTGCACAACCCTCACTCGAAAGAAGAAAAAATTCTTTCCCTTGAATCTAAAAGATCGTTCGGTTTTTCTTAAGAATTCTTTTCTTCGATGAAAGGCTGGAAGTGACACGCTGTTTCCGGGGTTCTGTGAATTTGTGGATCAAATTTTATGCGGTGGCTTGTTAGGTGAAACCTGTGGCAAATTTAGTTCTGTGGACTTTTGATTTGTATCTTTTGATTGTGGAATTGAGTTAGAATTCTGTACGTTTGGAGGGTGAAAAGAGAAAATACGCACTGGATTGTAGTGAGTTGGGAATTATTCATTTTTTAAAATATGTGAAATACTGGTTCATATATTATGATTTTTTTTATCTATAACGAAATTATCTTTACAGTATATATAATTATATGAAATAAAACAAATACCCTAAAAATATAGATAATATAATAGTCATAATTGAAAAAGGAGTCAGTTACAGACATACGCAATGAAGCTCCTTTTTTCTGTAATTTTGGTTTAATGATATAATTTCTACGAAAAATTAGGACTAGATAATTTTAATTTTTTCCACTAATATTTTAACTATTATCACAGTAAAAACAGATAAATAATTAACACTAGTTTTTTTAAACATTTCATTTCTCACAAGTAGAGCAACTCTACTTATTGGACGATTTAGAATTACACAAATTCAAAGTAAGAATCAAGTGCTAGATTTTTTTAAACAAAACTTCGTTGCAAATAATTTTCTAAATTTTTCAACTGAGTAAAATGAGAAACATTTAAAAATGATGACCTATCATATTTCTTTAAGTATAGAATTAAGAAAAAATGCTCGAGATGAAAATTTTAATTCACGTAGATTGTATAATATTTTGATCTAAAGGGATAAATGATTGAAATAATTATCCTGATGATGATAATATGATATTTAAAATGCAATTTCTAAAATACTAGAAAACAGATATTAATCTATAATGATAGAAAAGAATTGATAAATTAATATATATATATATAATTCTCAATTGTTAAAATATGTACAAAGATGAAATATTAATAAAAAATATTTTGCTATACAAACAAATTTTTGATAGTTACGGAAAATTAAGGCTCTGATAATTTAGAAGCACTTATTTTAGGTTCGTACTTTTACATTGAGCCTGTTTGGTGGCGTGGTTGGCTTATCGCTGACCTAAGGGTGTGGGTTCAACCCCGGCCCAAGTCAGTGGATTTTCATGATACATAAAATCGACAGCGGCCATGTTGTATGATTATACGGCATATAAAAGAACCCTAGAGTGTCTTTTTTCTGTTTAACTTGGGTGCTCTCGAAAAAAATTAAATCTTAGTACAGGTTCGCATCGTCAGAGTTCAGGTGCCTCCCTCTGGGGAGGAAACTGGGGGTCAAAATTACTTGCGGTGATTGGTATCCACCTATATGGGGCCACACTAAAAAGAGATACTAGCTTCCGAGGAGTGTACTAGGTCTGCAATGGTAAAACACCAATCCGCTGCAAATTAGAAATAGAAAAACTTTCACATTGAAACAAATACAAAACACACACAAAATACAAAACTTTTAACATTTATATTTTTGAATGTGTTTGTAATATACGCAATTTGATTAAAATATAATACTGCCGATGAACAATGTGATTGAAACATACCAATTAAAAAATTTTAAAAAAAATCCAGTTTAAAAGATTGATTAAAAAGGTTTTTTAAAAAATTCACATATTACAGTAGAATATTAGAGGAGTTTTGACACACCTGCTTGGAAAAAGTACGTTAGGAATATGTTGTAATTTATTTAATCACACAAAAATTATTTTATTTTTATTTACATTCCATTTTATAGCAACACAAGGGCTATTCGAGACGGACCTCGTAATTTTGAACTTTGGTCAACTAACGAGAATGATATCTGAGCTAGCACCCTAATCTCCAAGCTTTCTACCCACGCCAACGTAAGGCCTTTGAGCTCCAGTAGATTTTATGAGTATCGATTCCTATATACGGTGGGTATGCAGTGGCACCAGGACTCGAACCTACGATTCGGTAATGCCGATTGCGAATCCGCGATCCGCGGCAACGCATATGGATGAAAATATGTACACTTCTTTATTTCAAAGGTCTACATATTTCCCAGCTTTTATGCATTTGAGGGGCAATTCTTACCTTTTGTAAATTTATATTTCTCTGTTATGATTAAATATGGATCGAGATTCAATTAATTTACTCCCATTTTTTCCAAGATAAATAAAGTTTAAATTTGTCAGTGTTTTCGTTTTTATAAAACACTCTGAAACGCACGAAATGACTGGGTGAAGGCTTAGAATCACATATTTTACGAATGCTATTGTTTTTTCGTATAAAATACTACCCCATCTTTCCCCTCTAAGAAAACTGCTATCGAAAGCTTTCTTTGCATTGAAAGACATAAAAATATTCACATTTCCTTTTCTTCTAAGAACGCGATATGCATATCGTTTTCTCGTTCATAAAATGCATTTCTCCCGCTTCAGAACGATCAACACATCTCCCCCCCCCTTTGTGCTAGCTGCCCGGCCCTAAGCGTAACGACACGCGCAGAAGACTTTTATTGCCACAGAATTTAGACAAAAGCGTTTGGCAGCCGCCTCGCGATGACAGCTGTCTCTTATCTCGCGCGCGACAGTCTTCTAGCCGCAGGAAAAATAGAACACTAAAATTGTCGGTTTTTAAAGCCCAAACCCAAACTACTTACCTCTTACAGCTGGAACATTTTAAAGAACAAACATATTTAGCTACGCTCTTTCCTTTTGTTTACATGGCTCCAAATGAATCGTGTCTGAGAAATGTGTAAAGGAGTTCTCCCTACAACTTCCGCTACTTTCGTCTACAAAATCTTCTGGAGAACTAATTTTTTCTTAAATGTTTGCGCATTTAAAAAAATGCGCAAAATCATTCCTATAATGTAATCTGTACTTAAAAAAGTCCTGCCTATTTAGTTGTACCGTTTGTTTTTTAACCCCTTAATCGGTTTGCCCGTACACTGTACGGGCATTGATATTATCTTCTATCTTTGATTTGCACATATTTTTCACTCTTATTGTGAGATTATTAACGCAATTTTTTTGAATAAAAATACAGTTTGTACATGGAACTGAAACAGTAGTGCACACAAAAAATTTTCAAGTGGGGCGGGACCATGGTCGAAAGTCCCCCCAACTGGTATCATACCTCAAAACAACACCAATTGATTCTTCTGACTTTGTCGATTTTGTTATCAAAAAATATTAAAAATTAAATTATTGCATTAATAATTGGCATTAGTTAATAAAATAAATTGTTAATTACAAGTACTTAATTAAATCTTACTATTTATATATATAGGATTATCATAAATCGAAAAAAACTCAAGGACTTTGGGGGGGGGGTCCGGACCCCTAGGACACCCCCCTTGTGTTCGTCACTGAAATTAAATACTTCTCCTCCGGGATTTTATTTGGGGTTCAAGGTGGGAATTTTTCATTAAAGGTAGGAATTTAGATTCTTGAAAATATTCGCTAAAGAACGGGGATTGGCAAGTGCAATGTGCAATTTGCTGCTTGAAAAGAAATTAAAATGGAAAGATAATAAAAAAGCCGATATTATCTCTGTCCCCATTGCTATGTAAGACTTAATATTACACTATGCTTCAGGCACACACACGAAATCTTCAACCGATTGAAAAAGAGGCACGAATATGAAATTTTTTTTGCAAGTATGAGAGAAATTCTGTTAAGATATATGAAAGAAACAATCTGTGCTGAACTGGCTATGTTTAATAACCGTTAAAAATCGTAAATATAACACAAATAAACTTTATATACAGTTGTGTCAATAAAATTGACTATACTATGCGTAGACAAACTTTGTATCATTAGCAATTGTAGTCCACGAAGGCAAGACAATAACGAACGAGTGTGCTCCCTGCCGCCCTGCGACCGATCACTTGCGATTGTTTACAATACTTCATAGTGATCTTTGTTATTTTGAAATAAAATGTAAATCATTTTTATCGCTGGCATGTCCAAGATGCTTCGCGTGCCATCAATGGCACGCGTGGATCCGGTTCGCCATCCATGCAGAATGAGATGAGCAGGGCATATAGTATATGCCCTGCTCATCTCATTCTGCTTAGTTTTACGGACATATCAACACTATTAAAAATCTCATATATTTCAAAATTATATCTTTTTCACCACTTTTATTATCGAGAACAGCTAAAGTTTGCAGGACCTTCCTTTCAAAAGTCGCCAAGAACTTTTCTTTCTTTTTTTTGTCAAGGTCCATGTCTCTGAGGCACTAGTCAAAACTGATTTAATCATTACCTTATACAACAGAATTTTTGTCTTTCTTTTCATAAAGTGAGACTTCAGTAATGATCTTAAACCAAAGAACCAGAGGTTAGCTGCAATAATTCTCTTTCTTATTTCAGGATTCATATCATTTTGGTAATTTATTTCTAATCCTAGATAAGTGAAACTTTTTACAGATTCAAAAATTTAAAGGAGTCTACTTCAAACCAATTAGGGGGATGGTTTCCAACCTACCACAATTTTGTCTCCTCCATATTCACTCTTCGATTCATTTTTCTAGCAGATCTCTCCAGAGCCAGAAAGCTCTCGCCCAACGCAGCTCCAGATCTTGCGATAGTGTCCACATCATCGGCATATGCCAGAATATGTATTGTTTTACTAAATATAGTACCTATAGTATTTATGCCAGCATCCCTGATCACCCTCTCTAGAGCTATGTTAACCGTTTGGGTTCCAAGCAGCGCGATCGTCCTGTTGAGATTTTATGTCGAGAAAACCCAGTACATTTCGAACATTATGGATAACTGACGGTGCGTCACCGATTGTTGAATTCACGAGCTCAGATTTACTGAACTAAGTACATTACACAGTTTTTTTTTAATGTAAAAAGTACATTTTATAATAGGTAAAACAATACTGTATCTCCGATTGGGATTCATCTGTGTAAAATGAACAAAGTGCTATCCCGCCGCTTTGTATTTTTCGACATAAAATAAAACAAGCTCTATCGCGCTGCTAGGATCTTTTCGTACTCATTCTGAGAAAGCCTGGTTGCGCAGTTTGGGATTCTTCGACAGTGCTTATTCAATACCCCTTGGGACTCAAACGGTTAAACCGAAAACATGTCAATGTATCTCCCTGTATAATTCCAATATAAATTTCAAATGGAGTATTTGATAATGTATCCTGTATACTTTCAACTTCAAAGGGTCGCAGCAGGGATGTCTTAAGGCACGAGGCCCTGGCCTCGGCCGCAATGGGGGCCTCGTCTCGTTTACAACTCAACATTAATAAGATCATAATTCGAATAACCTCAAAAGTCAAATGTTATTTCCGGCTGTGTTCTCCGAAAAACTGGGAATTTTGGACAATATGTCAACTGGCTGCATGTCAATCGTTGTTCATGTACAGACCTAGGCCTACCACCATTCACCATCATTACCCATTCTGTCAAAAGACGGCAGTCGAGCCGAGCTGGTATGTGCGATTGTAAATCCTGCACATTTATTATTTCGGGTTATTGTTTGTACCAGTATTTGACCACGTATGCGCTATGTACTGCTTACTTTTAAGGGTCATAGGTGGGGCCTACATTTGTGTAGGGGTCCAGGGCTTCAAGAAGTCTTAAGACGTCCCTGGGTCACAGTTGGGGCCTACTTTTGTACACGGACCCGGGATCTCAATAAGTCTTAAGACGCTATTGCCTGATATATCTTGTTAATTTGAATCGTGGCCACATAATGATGAATTATTACCCTGAATTTTACCATGTAGAGAGAAACTTTGATGCCCAAATGAGTTTAACATGCAATTGTTTAATCATTTCACGGGACAATGTTGGATGGAACAGAAACTTCGACTGTATACTAGCCACCTTTGAAGTTAATTTCTCCATTATCAGATATTTAAACCTCATATTCTTTCTTTGAGTACAAGCTGTAAAACAATTTATATCCTACATATAACTAGACTTTTCTGGTTTTTATTTCAAAAAAATTATCAGATTAACAATATCGTGTCTGGGGACATGTTCTATAACAGTTTTTCTCTCGCGGGGTGTATCAGAAAATGTATTCCATGTGCTGAAAACAAATCGACTGAGAAGCACGGAAGTCGTGTGGTAGGAAATCCTTCAGAAATCTTCAAGTAATGGGAAGAGATTCATTTTTTTGTATATACGGAACATTAAATTCCGGAGACGAGGGGCTTATCGAAGCAGAGTCTTCGATTCTGACAGCGGAAACGTGCGTCGCGTCCCCAGCGCCTCATAAAACGTTTCTTATTGGCTCATAAAAGTAGGATGGCGCGGTGTTTCGCGGAATGTCTTTTACGAGATGTTAACTGGCCGTTAACGCTATTCTTATGGGACCGGAACGCGCATCTGTTTACGCAAACAGCACGCGCCAATTGTCTCACGAATCGCTCGTCTTTCGAGAATTTCATTTTGGCGATCTTAGAATTTTAAAAAAATCTGCGAGGGAAGACCGAATATGTTTTATACTTGCAATTTTTATCAAGGTTGAAACAAAGTTTTATTAGCTTTCTTTATTTCCTCTTAAGAGTTATCAGAAGAAAAAAAAAGAATTAGTGTGTGTGTGTTTTACACGCATAGATGAATGTTCGAAACGAAACGTACAATGCGGGCTACTTTCTTAAATTAATGAAAGTCTTGACATATGCCACGTCCAACATGTCCCCAAAATTAGGGGTAGACCTCCATGATAACCTTGGCTCCCGTGGTAGCCTAGTGGTCATGGCCACGGACTTCGCGACAGCCTCTCAAGAATTCGAGCCTAGGACCACTGAAGACTCGCTGTGTAGAGTAAGGGTACTCAATCTTTTTTCTCACCGGGTCATATACTCATGGCATATTTCATGCGGGCCGCAACACGAGGGTAATGGAAAAAACATACAATAAAATCAAAGCAACATTGGACAAAGCACAATCGATTAAAATATTTAAACTCATTTTTGGCTTTTATTTCTATATGGCTTTTATTTCTTTCATTTATGGCTATATGAACTTTTCTTCAAAAATACACCAAAGAATATTTACTTTTATGCTTTTTTGCCGAATTTCAGGATAGTTTCGATTTTCTTTCATCGATGACCAAGCATTTTGCTTACATTCCATTATCAAAAAGAACAAATTGAAAGAAAATTGATAGATTTAATTGCTTATTGATAGAATTTCCCGCTAAATTTTTAGTACTTTCCTCTCCAATAATGGAATCTCTGTGCAATTAACCATTACCGGGCCACTCAGAAAAGGCCAGAGGGCCGCATGCGGCCCGCGAGTCGCAGGTTGAGAATCACTGGTGTAGAGGGATTAGTGCCCGTAAAATGTGTCATGACTCAAAGTCTTCCTGTTCGCGTGATGTAGAAGTTCGTAAAAAGGTGTACCAAAGGTGTCACTTGACCATGGTTAAAAATTGTAAAGTTCGTGGTCGAGTTGCTTTACAGTGTGACGGTGGTTAACACTCACTCCTTCATAACCGTGGCTGTAAATTGTATTAGTAAATTAATAATTACCATTAAAGTAAATAAATATTGTACAGCTAATTAGAATGTAGCATGTACTATTAAATTTCTCAACCCGTTGAATCCATTTTGCATCAAAGAGTTGTGTTGTGATCTAATATTTAATTATTCCGATAATACACCACTATAATATTTGCATCATTATAAGTTATTTCTCATCATTTTGGTATTATTTTGTTTAGAGTTAGGTCTGATTCGCTAATATTTATTCATGTTGTAGGTAATATTTTAAAAGTGTAGATCTGGTTAGAGAGAGAGAGTGTGTGTGATGGATCTATACGCGACCTCCTGCTAATAATCCTTTTGGGTATTCTTTGGGCCAGCAAAATTTATCAATCTTCTCCTAAGAAGAAAACGTGATATGCAAATTAAGTTTATTGTATATAGTTCTTGTTCGCGAGTTAAGAGTGTTAGTGAGTTAGAAGTGAAGAGAATAGATAACAGAAAGTTAGAAGTTTAGTTAACTAAAGGTGACAGTAAAAATACAAGGTGAAGATTACCATAAATGGTTAGAAAGGCCTTGTAAAAGATTATAGTCAGGAAGTGTTATAGATAAATTGAATTGATTAGAAGACTGCCTAAGTTCAGGTACTGTCACCTTCATATTACGTTGATATTTAAAATATTAAAGTGGTTAAGGAGACATTAGTTATATATCTACGGTGTAAAGGAGGAACTTTTTTTCCCCAAACGCGACTCTCGTCCCCTCCCTCTGTTGTCTGACTAGATCAACCTATTAATAGTGTTGCATTGATTTGTGTTTGAGTTGATTAAAGTGATAAATAAAATAATTGTAATTTTTCATGTCGAATAATCCTTCACTTCCTTCCACACCTTTAGCTGGGTCACAGAGTGGAAGGGAATTAGGTTTGTTACAAGAGTGTGTGCGTGTGAATCATAAGTACATCGAGTGAGTGAGTGTGGACTTTTATGGCGCAAGAGTGTAAGTTACATCGAAGTTATTTTCTGTACTAGGTGATTTGATTTATCTGAATCAGAGAACAATTTGTCTACTTTCATCATTGAAACAAAAAAAATTTAAAAAATAAAAACTTCAAACAAACAAAAAAATTGAACAGAAATGGATGTACCTCCTTTGAAAACCATTCAATTTTAAATTAACTGATTCCTCGTTTAAAAGTGTCGCTCTGGAAGTTACTCAACAAATTATTGACGTTTTATCCTACAATCGATTATGTTGAATAAAAGATATACCACATTCATCAATAATATTCGGTGGAAAATCATAATTTTTATTTTTTATTTTAATGGAAAAGGATTGCTCTGGAAAATTTTCATATTAACTATTTCCCATAAGTCATTGATATAAGTATCATTTTTTTTTATTCCAAAATACCTTATTTTAAAAAGTTAACGAAACAGGGGCCACACTATTTCACACTTTTTGGCTTGTCTGTTCGACATTTCAATGAAATTTCATATTACCATAAAACCAATATAATTTTTAATTAAATTTTAAAAATCTTTTCCCAGATGATTCGTACTCAATTTTGTTGATAGGATAGCTCTATAGGAGCAATACAGTTATTTATACAGTATTAAACTAGATTAGATCAGAGTTTTGTAATATTCTAAGACACAATCATGTTTGACCAATCTTAATATCATAACCTTTCAATTTAAATTATTTTAACATCATTATTGTATCTTCCCTTTCAAACGTATAACGATTAAACAGTCGCAAATCAATGGAGACAGAGCCCTACCAATCAAAATCCAGAACAATATGGAATCCTTTCTAATGTTAATTATCCCTTATAATAATCATAAAAGGGAACCCTAAGGTCTCTGTGATTACGAAAGGATTGAAAGTTTGCGAATTCATCAACTCTGTGGCACTATCCGTCTCCGGGCGCATCGTTTCACTTCCGTTCGCCTCCCTACATTATCTTCTTGAGTGAGGCATAGGGCTTGCCCGGTGACGACGGAGCCTCGATTAACCGCATTAGAGGAGCGAGGGATTATGCGAGAAGCGATGATGATATGCTTTGATGGATCATGGGATCTAAGATGCGCTCTTAAATCCGGCGTCGACGGATGCGCCAACCCAATCTTCCTGTAGGACGGATCCAGGTCTCGCACGACGGGTGCTCATTTGTTTTCAGGGCGGGTCCACTTGATAATATGTTTTCAGGATGCTCCTTAAGTGCATACAGTCGGACCCCGATTTAATGAATTCATCGCGATCGAACATTCTGTTCATTAATTCGGGGTTATTCGTTATAACAGGGTCAAAAAAAATACAAATTTTTGGCACGCATAACCTTTGGAAATTTTATAAAAAGCAACTACACAAAAAATATCTATACAGTAGAACGTCGTTTATCCGAACGTTTATTATCCGGAGCGTCAAATATCCGAACCCAAGTCCGGATACGTTTCCATTTTTTCAATGCTCAAAAATTGTTTCACGTGAGGCCAAAAGTGACGGGAAAACCCAAGGTGAGAGATATTTGGGGAATTTCAGTCGTGATTTGGTAAACATCTGCGCGGAATATTAGGTCAGTTTGTTTCCAAGTGAGGGGTGTATACGTGCTCTTTTGTTGAGTTTTGTTGATGTAGAAACCTGGATGACATGCGATGCAGAAGACTGTGGATTTCAAATGCTAAATGATGTCGATATTGCGACTTCCGTGCAAGAATAATCCGACCCTGTCGACGATGAAATGGATGAAGAGGAGGACAACAGCAACAACAACGAAAGTAGCAAGGGTCCATCAAATGCTGATGCGTTTTCTGCATAATAGACAGCTATGGAGTGGTACAAACAACAATCAGAGTGTTGTCCTACTCAACTAGTACTGCTCAAGAGAACCAGAGACCTAGCAGCAAAAAATAAGTGATTATTTTCCACAATAAAGGTAAAATTGCGACATTTTGCTTTTTTTTTTCAAGCACGTTTCCCGCATGGGATGATTTTCAATATTCGTATAATGTCCGGTTTCATATACTGCATGGATCGCATTCGGATTTCGTTTATCCGAATAATCGCGTATCCGAATGGTGTCCGGTCCCAAATAATTCGGATAAACGACGTTCTACTGTAGTTAGAAATTACATACTTTTTATTCAACAGTTTGTAATGTTAGTAGGGTTTCCCGAACCATCAGTGTACGAGAATCCAATTTAACAACTAATTGACCAAATCGTCAATCTTAATATTAATCAAATAATCTACGAAGTGCTCTCGCCCAGCTTTACGTTATCTTACGTTAAACCTCACTACTATCTTTGAGCTTCTAACCTCTCTCTCCCTTTCTCGAACCCGAAAGCTAATACTTAAATAAACGACATAATTTACATATATCGAGTCTTCTTCTTCGGGAAGTTTTCAATTAAAAAAATATTTAAAGAAAGTACACTCATGTCCACAAATTAAGGATAATGAAGTTCAGGCAAAGAAAGAGACAGAAGCAAAACAAAATTGACTTATTTGTAAAGTCTATTTATTAAACAAAAGGTAAAGAGCAAAAAAGATGCTATATGTTTGACATAATTAATAAAAATTGCGATTTTTACTCCCTGGAGCAAATTTCAAAAAAGAACCTATTTACAAAAAACAGTATAACATGGTTAGTATGATGGTTAATACGGAGTATGTCTCCCGGACGATGCAATACAGGCCTTACAACGCCTATGCATGCTGAGTATCAAATTATCAATCTGATCTTGGGGAATATTACACCAATCAAGCAATGCCCTCCGAAATTCCGGTAGACAGGTGGGAGGAGGTTAACTCGCTGCAATTCGTCGGTCAAGCATATCCCACACATGCTCTATTACACTGCGAGAAACGATCTTCAAAACTGAGAGCAAACAGCTCACTTTTGAGTACTTCACATTCTCAAAATAGCTCCGATGCACGCTTACTCAAATCTGAGAATCGCATATTCTCATATGGAGACACAAGTACATTCTCATTTTTGAACCTGTTACGGGATCAAATTTTTGAGAATGAAAGATCGATATGAGTATATAATGCACTCATATTTGAATTTGTTAATGTATCAAATATGAGTTAAAACAATAAAATGAGTATGTATAGCATTTATTTTCGGTACTGTTGTATCTAATATGAATTTTTAACAGAAAAAATATTTATTAACCCAAATCTTAAGGGATTTAAAAATGTGATACCTGAGTTGTAAATTTTCACTTTCTACATCTTACGTATTATTTTATTTTCATTTCATAAAATTTTTACACTTAACTTCGAAATCAAAATTCATTTTACGTTTATTGTGTGTAACAAAAAGGTACTCGCATATTATCGCGAAAGTGCATAAGTTAAAGATAACTCGCCAAATTGGCAGTAACGATTTCGCATGTGTCGTAGCGCGCTGAATTGGCAACCATGTACTTCGTTTTATATAATGTCGCCAATACGGTGGCGACAATAAGCAAGTATCGACAAAAATATTACTTTTCGAGAAAAAAAATGCAACTATTATTTGATCACAAACTGCATGTCTTCGAACTTTTACAGCAAATATAAATCTTTGAAAAACTGCAAAAATGAATTCGATGTAATAGTTAAAACAAATGTGTATGCATTTTGAACTAGTTCCAGAAGCAATTTGATTCATTATTTATATTTCTCTAGAAGCATTATATTGTTTCCTTAAAATCATATACAAGCAGAAAATTAACTTTTATTTAAAAAAATTCAGCCCTTCAATAATAAGTTATTAGAAATATCTAGGAAACATTAATGATAAATAACAGATTTTTCTAAGTAAAAATTTCAAAACAATGCCAGAAAGAAATAGCTTTTTTACATATTATGTAACCTGAAGAAAAAAACCTTTTGACTAAACTAACACTCATTAGGCCCAGGTGTGTAAGTACTCTTTATATCAATTGTTTTGTTTAAATAGAAACATCTATCCACATGGAAATAAAGAAAATGCATTGCTATATTAAAAATTAAGATCGTTTTTTGTTAAATCAACTGATTTTACACTCTCCTATCACCAAAGAAAACAAATATTATAGTTTTTTAAGTTAATGGTTTTTTTTTAAATTAAAATACTTAAAAATTTCAGTCCTTAGAAGAATGTAAAAACAACTAAAACAGTAGATTTTTGCATTAAAAAAACAT